>MU223174.1:4669477-4681536 GCA_018584345.1 Thuja plicata | reverse complement strand
TAAAATATTTTAATAGACACTTAGTAACACTAGACACTTTTTCAGCCTATATTCTTAACTCTCAATACCTACCTATAAATTATATACTATTATCGTAATATTAAAAATATAAATTAAATTATTATTCCACAATCTAAAACTGATATATATAGCGTAATATTATTTTAAACATGAATACCATATTAGATATTGATTTTGTACTAGCATTTCAAACCATTGCATATGATAGGATAGCAGATATATTAATAAATAATAGATAACCTCTACTATTTGCAATCACCTAAGGTGACTACAAGAAAATTAAACTATCAATATGATAAAATAGAAGATATTTTAATAAATCATAGACATCCTCCACTATTTACAATTATTTAGAGTGATTGCAATAGCATTTCAAGTCATCATATATGAATACAATAGAAAATCATCCTCTACAATTGACAATAACTTAAAATGACTACATTAACATTTCAAACCATTCTATATGATACAGTAGAAATATGTACTAATAAATAGCAAATAGCCTCTATCATTGGCAACAACTTATATAATAACTTCATATACATTTCGAGAAGGGTATGTCAATAAATTGTACACCCTCCATTGTTCACTATATCTTATAATGATTACAGTAACAAAGAACATATTAATTTATGTTTCAATATGAGAAAAATATTTTACTTTTATACATGGGCTTGATTTTACATATTTTTTTAAAAAATCACTATAGATAGTATAAAAAATTGTTAAAAAATATATATAGAGAGTAATATAAGAGAAACACTCTGATTTGATTTCTCAAGCATATATGACCCATTTTTTTTTGGGGCCTTGTTAGGTTTAAAAGGCCAGAGCATGAAAAATAGTTTATAGATGATTATAATAATTTCCGCAAGTTGAAAGGTAGTGTTCTCCGACATGACACTCCCCTGATTAATGTCATTACTGCAACTAAATCTGGTAAGCACAAATTCAGTAATTTATTATTTTTAGATATTTGATAAAGGCATACAATTTTCAATCTCAAACGCTAGATTAAATGGATGACCTTTTGTGTGTTTTTAATTGTATAATCAGGGCGACCTACATGTGGTATAAATCCATCAGTATTTCAAAACCATGAAATTAAAAAGTGTGCTAAACTGAGTTACTTTCCGAAGACCGCTTACTCTATTAAGGTAACATTGCCTTAAAACTTTTATAATGTTTCTTATTTCAATGGTACTTACTTCAAGTTAAGTTACATTGAATAGTGTTATTTTATTTTTAGTAGTATATTTTAAGTTTTGATTTGTGTGGGCATTTTATGTGTGTTCTGTTAAGTTTTGTTGGATCAAGTATGACTTAATCTAGGACATTTTTTTGATGTTGAAGTGCTATTGATCCCTATAAGACCAACCCATATTTAATCTAATATTGAGCTATTTAGCTATTGAGCTATTGATCCCTATAGGACCAACCCATATTTGATTTGGATGTGACTTATTTCCAATATCCCCTTAAGCTACTCTAATTATAAAATGCCTGCGGTTCTTAGCCTACCCTAACCTACACTGATGCCATGTTGATCTTTATGAACCAGCTAGAATACAAACCTGGGACATTCCCTTAAGCTACTAGAATAAAATGCTTGGGACTCTTAGCCTAACTCTGATACCATATTGACCTTTCATTGACCATCTAGGAATTGGATCAGTTAGAACTTGAACCACATACTTAATGTGAGATGATGACTCATGCTGACTAAAAATTCATTGTTAAAGATCAATAATTGAAATGCTCTATCTCTATCAAGATGTTCTTGGACTTGGATCAGTTAGAACTTGAACCACATACTTAATGTGAGATGATGACTCATGCTGACTAAAAATTCATTGCTGACTAAAAATTCATTGTTAAAGATCAATAATTGCAATGCTCTATCTCTATCAAGATGTTCTTGGACTTGGAGTCTTCTCCTATTAATATACTAGTTTTTCTAAAGTTTGTCCCCTAAACCTTATTTAAAAAATTATATGATATCACGTAAATCACCTGAACAAATCAAACCTTAATATCTTCAATTTAAATTGAATATAATTTTGCAGAGGGAGAGGACTAAGAATATCAAAATTACTGAACTGGCAACCATCTTTGACAAGCCAATGAAAGAGGCGGTTAAAGAGCTGCGGATGTCTTCTACTACTATTAAAAAGATATGTCGTCGAAATGAGTTGCCCCGCTGGCCTCATCGAAAGGTAAACAATTATCACTCTTTTTTGCGATTATTGTAAGCATGTTTCTTCCCATGAATTTATGAATGGCTTTCTTTTCAGATGAAAAGCTTTGAAAGACAAATACAGGCGTTTGAGTCACAATTGCTTGGTCGAAATTGTGAGAGCAACAAAAGCATAAAAAAAAAGATTGAAGTTCTAAGGAATAAGAGAGAAAACTTGTATAAGGATACACTCTCCAAAACAAAGAAGACTAGGTAGAATTCTCGGGATATAAGAGATCTTATTTTTAGAAACAGTAAAGAGGGAAATTCATTGCTAATGAGAAACATTCAGATATAATTCTTAATGAAAACTGGACATTCTTCCAACTTTCTTTTTCTTATAAAAGTTTTATAAAATGTTGGATAATTGTCTATTCTTGTATTTTATTTATATTTTTCACTACATTATTATAATAAAACAAATGTTTCACTCAAGTATTGAAACGGGTATTTATATTAATTATAATAAAATAAAAAAATTGAATAAAAAGGATGGATAGAGATAGTTGTATTTCAAGTAGTTTGTCGATTTAAAAAAATTAAACAAAATATTAAAGTACCATCAATTAAGTTTTATTATAATCAATTAATTTCAATAATCATAATCAACTAAATTTTCATATCTTAATTACCTTGTTCATGACAAGAATCTACACGTAACAAAAAGCAAGAGCACTATTAAGATTATACTTATTAGTGTATAGTTATTCAAGAGATTGATTGGTAGTCTAAGTAAAAATAAAATAGAACTAAATTATATTTTTAATTTTTATTATTTAACATTTTTATATTGATTTGATAGTTAAAAAATTAATATCTATTAAAACTATGGCATATACACACATTATAGGTTTTTCTATTTGAATTTTTTTATATAAATTTAAACTTTAAAATATGTTTCAACAACAACACATTCAATTAGGAGCCCGTGAAGGATAGAAAAAAATGGAAAAGGTGCACAAAAGTCTGGAAATACCTCAAGAATGGGGGCATTTCAACCTTTATAGAAAAGGCTTCATGGTGGAAAGTCGTCTGTTACCAAGCTTTTTGTCAAAAATTGGAACGAGGGTAGCATTGAAATCAAGGTAGAAAGTTCACTGTGACAAAAGAAGTCATCTCAGTGGTGACGGGGATTCCCATAGTTGGGAAAAAATTCTATAGGGACCGAAAGATTTCGGATGCTGCCATCAATGACTTCGTAAGAGACGACGAAGAAAAGGAAGAGCTCACCAAAGTTGGCACCCATTACTTTCCTGATGGGCTGAAAATGTTGTGGCGGTTTATGCTCCAAGCCATCATCTATTACATAACCCTAGATGCCAGGTTTGATAGAATCCGCACTCACCACTTCATTCTTTTGAACCATTTTCGCCATGGCATGTTGATTTCTATCCCTTTTTACCTTTATGCTTCCATTAATGATAATATCAATGGCTATAGAGAAAAATCCATAGCTAACCCCGCTCTGCATGAAGGGCTCTTATTGCTCATCTATTGTTACTTTAAAGTCCAGATTATGGGTAAAGAGGTGAACTAGAAAGAGGAAATGGAGGTTTCAGGCTTGAATTACATTTCCTCAGACACTGAGGATAGCACTGGCTAGCATTCAGAGGACGATGAAGATTATTAGAATAAAAATACCATACAGGGTTCATCCTCAAAGAAGAAAAAAGGTACCCAAGTGAAAGTTAAAAAAGAGACCATGGTAACCCCAAAAAAACATAGCACTACGATTATTTCCTCTGAAGAGGAATACAATGAGGACAACATGGAATCTGATAGTGAGAAGCTTCCCATTGGCAGGAAAAGAAAAAAGAGAAAGCTCCCCAATTCTGGGAATCTCCCAAAAAACAAGAATAAGGATAGGGAAGAGAGTGTTGATAGGGCATACCCGGAAGACAATTTTCAAAGCACTTCCCCTGTTCTGGACAAAAACCCTTCAATGCAGAACTAGACCGAGGCTAGGATGGAATAGGAAAAGGATTTTTTCTGTTACATGGCAGATAAGGGAAAGATCATAGGGTGGAGAGACTTCAACACAAAGATGGCTAAAATGGGGATAACCAAAGAGATCATAAATCCCAAAATTCTGGTGGAAGATGGTGAAAGCATTAAGTTAGACGAGCTCATTGACCCCTCTCTAGTTGCGCTCAGTGACATCACAAGAGAATTTGATATGGACCTGTTAAAAAATTAAAGAAACAACATGCTCGACAACTACAAGACTATCAAGTGGCTCTATCACGAGGTGGAAGACCTCAAAAATAGGGTAAAAGGCACTAACATGGGAAGTAGGAACAATGAAATGGAGGAAGTAAGCAACTTGTGCACCCATTTCCAAAAGCGGGAGGAAAGCATGACAAGGGTTGAAACTACCCTGAAGAAAATATCTAATCAAAGCTATAACACTCTTAAAAAGACCAGAGAAAAAACTAATGCACAGACTGATAAGCTGGAGGAGAAACTGGTTGGGAAAGACACTGTTAGTAAGGATACCAAGACAGGGTAGAACATTGATTAGGGGTCTGGAAAGCGAACCTGAGCCAAGGCAAAGAAGACCAATGAAAAGTATCTAGAGATGGTGATCCAGGATATCAAAAATTCAGCTACCGGTATGGAGTTGAAGGAGGTTGAGGCGGCCAAAATTAGGGTGGACCTATCCTGAGGTTCCCTGGCTTTACTTGCTGATCATATTTATTTTTGCTTATTAGAAGTCTAGCTTTCTTTTTGTTCTGGCCTTTCATGGCCTATCCTATCTTAGAACTCGCTCTTTTTTTATGCTTTTACTATGTTATTACTTTCCTTTGTTACGGGTTTCAGGAACCCTATAAAACCTATTTTACTTAATCAAAAACAACACATTCAATTAAAATTTAGTTTAATAAATATTTTAAATAACTCATATTTTTACTTTATTTTATTCTTTCTGTTTAGTGAATGAATTGAATATTTTATTAATATTAAAAGTCTAAAAATAACAAATTTTACTTTATTTTATTATAGAGCTATTTTATTAATTTATTCTATTATCTTATGAACATCTTCAAAGTTATAAACTTATTCTATTATATTCTCATGCAAATATTCACTTCTAAAAGTGAACCAACACATAAAATTCATCCTAGATCTATGATTAAGAACTAAAAAAGGTTTTATATTTAGAATTTTCTCATATTTTCTTCTTATAATTTTTCCTAAAGTGTTATGGTCTATATGGGCTCTTTTGAGAACGTGTTAGGATTAAAATCAATAAATGTAAGAAGGTAATATTATGAAAATAATTATGTAAAATGATGGTGTAATTAGGATGTTCTATGACCCTCTAATATGGGTGTTCTCATGATAACTCTAGACGGTCTATATAAATTAGGTTTTTAAATAAACATACTACCCTAGCATGCAATTTGAAAGGATTTACAATTTAGTTGGCTCATAATATTGTAATTTATATACTCATGCAAATATTCACTTTTCATAGTACCCTAGCATGGAATCAAATCATTCTATTTTTATGTTAATGTAAACGATGTCAATCCAGAATCACCTTTGATTCTGTTTGGTGGGATGATGGAATCCAACATCAAGGAGATTGAATGAAAGCATAAAAGAGACCTATAATGGGACAATAATATATTTTATCAAAGTATCTAAAAGAATACACTGATCCTAAATTATTTATTTGGGATCTATAAGTGGATATATGAGTTGCACGATAATGAGATCTGAATCTACAAACAATGCAGGGTAAAAGATATATAATTAGGTGTTGTAATTATGGTGCAATAGTCTACCTAGATATATAATACCCTCAACTCATTTTCAAATAGGATAAAAAACTCTTTTGATTAAAAATAGTCTACCTAGGTGCTTGAGAAGGTAAATTTACAATTGTATTCTTATGCAAATATGTTCCTCGCTCTATGAAAAATGAGTAGAGAAAAATTTATTGATAGAATTCTCTCATATTTCCTTGTTATATTTTTCCCTAAAGTGATATGGATTGTACGGGCACTTTTGAGAATTTGCTAATTTATGGTTATGTACTCTTTACTCAAGCACCCAAGTAGACTCTTTTTTATAAATTTAGAAACACAATTTAAAATTAACACATGTGAGAAGGTAATATGTTAAAAATTATTATGTTAAATGATGGTGTAATTAAGATGTTATATGAGCCTCTAATATGGATGTTCTCATTATAATTCTAATATGATTTAAATAAACTAGGTTTACAATACTTAAACATACTACCCTAGCATTTAATTTGAAATGATTTACACCTTAGTTGGCTCATAATAGATTTAAAGGAATATTTTTTATGTTAGGAATCTATAAATTACTCATAATTTTTTTTAACTGGAGCTTCCATTAAATTTAAAAGAACCAAATTCCTTAGATTGGCTACCAAATTATCAAAACTAGAATACTCTTCTTTACGCACCCCAAAAAAAATAGTCTCAAATCATTTTTGTTAGTGTAATTATTTAATTTATTTTTGCTTGGGCTTATTAAGCCTAATTAGTCATCCATGATCATTTGACACTTGTCTACACAGGTCAACATTATTTAGGAGTTGTCTAGAGATGTGTTAATTCTATTTTGACACATCACCCTAGTTTAGTAGGTTATTTTTCACGATCACTCTTGGTTGAGGATTCCATCCCTACTTTCATGGTTTCACTTTCACCTATATGTAGGGGCTTTTACTTCAAGTTCATCTTCAGTCGGTGCATCACCTCAATATCTACAATTCCTTACAATGTTTCCTACCTTATGACAATGAAAACATGCCATGTTAGGGTTTCTCCATCCTCTTCTGTTGTTCCTTCTGTGAATAAACATAAAATTTGCAGCAATGTGTCCATACCTTCCACATGATAAACATGAAATTCTTGTATTATAGTCACATGGTATAAAAATGTCTGCTTAGTTGGTTTTAGCATTCTCTCGGTTAGGCTTCCAATTGTCTTTTCTTTTCTTTATTCTACACTCTTCAACTTTGTGTCCAAACTTATTACAATTCTTGTAGTAACCATCAAACTTAGTTTTCTTTGTGTTTTTAGCAAGATTAGTTCTGCATCCTAATGCTTGATGTCCATACCTATTGCATTTAAAACAATAAGCATCAAACTTAGGTGTACACAGTTATTTAGCTTTCCTGCTCTAGCAAACATTAGCCGTATGTCAAGGATTCCCACAATAATTGTAGCTAGTTTTCTTTTGTTTTAATGGGGGTGAAGTACTTTCATCTTTCTGTGCTTTTGACGATTCTCCTTTCTCAGTGGTGTTTTCCTCTTTGAATCCAATTACTAGTTTTTCAGTCCTTTGTTTTTGATTCTTCAATTATTGATATCTGAGTCTGAGTCTGCGTGTATGAACAGAATTGCACAACACAACTAAAACTTCATATCTGAGTCTGCGTGTATGAACAAAACATAAAAATCATGTCTACAATAATAATATAAACATGCAAGGCTTGATAACATCAATATGATAAGTACATACAAAATAGTGTTGTATATTATATGTTGTCATCAATGACAAACATACAATCAACTAGCTGCCAGAAGTAAATCTCCAACAATCTCCCCCTTTGACATTGATGGCAACATATGATATTAAAAACATCTTCGGCACATGGTGTCTTCTTTCTTTTTACAATCTTCTCAATATCCTCATCAAAGATTCATCTACACTGCTGCAGTTCCTCTGTATGTGTTTTTAAGTTGCATGATTATATAATCCCCTAGAGTATATACTCCCCCTTACTACATAATCCCTGTTTGACATCAATGGTAAAGGGTGCTATAAACAATTAGGCACAGGTACTACTCCAGAAGTAGAGTAGTCAACCATTCATCAGTCACTGTGGACTGATGTACTTACTGCTTATCTAATCAGACTCAGGAGAGGGAATTACTCCCAACTTCTCCTTGAGATACTCAAAAGTATCTTTTGATAAAGGCTTTGTGAAAATATCTACCAATTGTTCTTTGGTGCTCACATAGTCCAATTTTACTTCATTTTCTACAACTTTTTCTCTAAGAAAATGGTATTTAATCTCAATGTGCTTTGTCTTTGTATGCATCACAGGGTTCTTGGACATGTTGACAGTACTGGTGCTATCACAGTAAATAACAATAGGATAATCAACCTGTATCCCAAAATATTTAGCCATTTGCTTGATCCAAACCATTGTTGAACAATTCAATGCTGCTGCAACATATTCACCTTCTGCTGTTGACTGAGGGATACAATTCTTCTTCTTTCTTACCCAAGAAACCAACCTATCTCCAAGAAATACTGCTCCTCTAGAAGTACTCTTCCTATCATCAGGACAACCTTCCCAATCTGCATCTGTATATACATGAAGTTGTACATTCTCTAATTTAGGATACCATAAACCATAGTCTATAGTTCCTTTTAGATATCTGAATATTCTCTTGATTGCCATTAGGTGATTCTGCTTCAGTTCAACTGCAAATCTTCCAACAATCCCAACTACATTAGATATGTCTGGTCTAGATTAAGTAAGATATATAAGTTTTCCAAACATAGAGTTATACAATGTCTTGTCAACTGCTGCGGAGTCAGCTTCTTTAGAAAGCTTGCTTGCTATTATCATAGGAGTGCATACTAGCTTACAATATTCCATCTTGAAAGTTTTAAGTGTTTCCTTTACATATTTGGACTAATTTGTAAATATCCCTTTACCTGTCTACTTTACATTTAATCCCAAAAAGTATTTTATAGGACCAATCATGCTCATTTCAAATTCATTCTGCATTTCTTTTTCAAATTTTGCACTAAGCTTGTCATTACCTCCAAAGATAATGTCATCAACAAATATGGCAAAAAGTAATAATCCATCAGGTGTTTATCTTATGAATAGGTTACAATCTATTGCTCCTTTCTTAAATCCAATCTTGGTAAGATAACCATCTAGTCTTTCATACCAAGCTCTTGGGGCCTATTTAAGTCCATAGAGTTCTTTCTTCAATCTGGATACCATGTCTGGTTTATCTGATAGATTAAATCCTTCAGGCTATTCTATGTAGACTTCTTCCTTCAAATCACCATTCATAAAGGCTGATTTAACATCCATTTGGTATACTTTCAAGTCTTTGAATGTTGCATAGGCCAAAAATAACTTAATGGCTTCTAATCTTCTCACAGGGGCAAATGTGACAGTGTAATCTATCCCTTCCCTCTACGCATATCCTTTACACACTAGTCTTGCTTTGTTTCTGACCACTATACCATCTTCATTCATCTTGTTCCTGAATACCCACTTTGTTCCAACCACATTTTGTCACTAGGTCTAGGAGCCCATTCCAATGTGTCATTTTCTATTATTTGATCTAATTCTTCTTCCATTGCTTTCTGCCAATCAAAATCCTTGCAAGCATCTTCAACATTTAAAGGTTCAATCTATGAAAGTAAACATACCTCTTCATCCACTATTAACCTTTTTGCTTTTGATCTAGTCAAAACATTGTTGCTCTGATCTCCAATGATATCATCTTTTGAATGATACCTAGATGTGAACTTTGAAACTTTTGGTGTGACATCCTCATTTATGATCTGTTATAAATCTTTGCTTGATTCAGGTTCATTACATGAAACATCAATGTAATCAAACATTTCTTCAATAACAGTGTCTTTACTGTTAGGCCTGGGTTCATCCTATATCATAGGTGCATATTCATAGTACCTCTCTTGAACCATGAACTTCTCGTCGATCTTTACATGAGTACTTTCAATTATCTTCTTTAATATCAAATTGAAACATCTGTATGCTTTGCTCTTAGTGGAGTAACCAAGGAAAATACCTTCATCGCTTCTAGCATCAAACTTACCAACACCATCATCTCTCTTGATGTAGCACTTCCTACCAAAGATTTTGAAGTATTTTACTGTAGGTACAATACCAAACAAAATTTCATAAGATGTCTTATCCACACCTGGCCTTAGTTGTGTTATGTTGATAGTATAGACTAATGTATTGAATGCATCTCTCCAATAGGTGTACACAACTATTCCTTCAATCATCATAGTACGCTTTGTATCAAGTATGATCCTGTTCCTTCTATCCCATTCTGCTATGGGGTTCTGGGTGCACTCAAATGTCTTTCAATTCCATGTTCTTCATAGTAATCATAAAATTGGTCAGAGGTGAATTCTCCTCCTCTATCTGATCTCAGACACTTTAGTTTTAATCCAGATTCATTCTCTACTTTGGCTTTGAATATTTTGAACTTCTCAAAGGCTTTAGAATTCTCCTTTAAGAACGCAACCCACATCATCCTTGAAAAATCATCAACAAAAAAAATGAAATACATTTATCTGTAGTATGATATTGTTTGAGTAGGACCACATAAATTTGTATGCACTAGGTCTAACTTGTTTCTAGTTGAGTTCTGCTTGCTTCTGAAAGAGATCCTTACATGCTTTCCCATAACACATTCCTTGCACATTGTGTCAACTGGTCTTGCAATACTTGGAAGGTCTCTAACTTCCTTGACATTGCTTATCTTTACTATATTATCAAAATTTATATGAAAGAGTCTCTTGTGCCCTAACCAACTGTCATCCACTTTTGCAATAAAACAACTTACATCTGAATTGAGCTGAAAAACATTACCTTTTGTTTTTGAGCCTGATGCAATCATGTCTCCTTCTTTGTTGCTAATAATGCATTTGTTGTCTTAGAATTCCAAATGATAACCTTTGTCAAGTACTTGTCCAACACTTGGTAAGTTGTGATGTAATCCATCAACATATAGAACATCATCTGTCTTGTTCTTTCCATCAAGGGTGATAGACTCTTCCTATGATAGGTTTTGGAGTGTTATCTCCAAATCTAACCATACCACATTTTTACTTGTCTAGATGAAAAAAATTGTCTTTATCACCTGTCATGTGGTGATAGCATCCATTGTCAATGATCCAATCAGTTCTCATGTCTGATTTTGAAATTAGGCTAACTCCTGTGCTTCCTTTTCATCTTTAATGTCCATATCCTCAAGCAATTTTTCCATGTATTTAAGGGCAACGAATCCAATTTCATCTTCTACTGAATCTTCATTAGTTACACCTTCTTCAGCATGATAGCATTCCTTTCTGTAATTAGGTTTATAATCAGATCTGAATTTCTTTACTCTTGTAGGACACTTGGATGCAAACTGGCCAATCTTATTGCATGAAAAACATTTGAATGGAAGTTATCCTTCATATTTCCCTTTTCCTTTCTTTTCTCTTTTAGCAATTGTTATACACTGAATTTGCGCCTCTGATCTCAAGCTCTCTTGGTCTTGATAATCCAGTATAACAAGGGAATCATCTCCAGGTTGTGGGACCTATGCTAACTGAGATGAAACCTCCAGATTCTAGGCTGGTTCCTCTTAGATAATCACCTTACTTTGCTTCTTAAACAGGGAAGTAAACTTTTGAGGGAAAGGGATAAAAGGATTTCTTTGAAAGGGAAATGACTAAAAGAAAACTACCTACTAGGTGATGCACCAAAAATGGCATGAAAACATAACACACACAGGATAAGCTCCTGGGTCAACTAACTCTGAATTGAAAGTAGAAAACGAGTCCCTTGTATAGGCATGCATAAATATTTCATAAAAAGGTCATGAGTAAAGCAGTTAAAAGGAAAGACTTCTTCATAGTTAACAGCTTTAAACAATAAAACACTAGTTACAACCTGCAAGCAGACATACTCTTCTGCAAGTAGATGTTGTGAAAGGACTGATTAAGAGGAATAAAATCATCCACAGTTAATCCATCAACAATC
>MU223174.1:4588539-4627501 GCA_018584345.1 Thuja plicata | reverse complement strand
GCCTAGAATCTGGAGGTCTCATCTTAGTTAGCATAGGTCCCACAACCTGGAGATGATTCCCTTGTTATACTGGATTATCAAGACCAAGAGAGCTTGAGATCAGAGGCGCAAATTCAGTGTATAACAACACTTAAGGTTAAATGTCTATTTCTCTGCATGTGTGAAGCAAGAGAGGCAATAAATCTCCATGATTTATTGGTGTAGTTAATTGATGATCAACTTTTACACTAAGGATAAGAATATACATGCCAAAGATTGAGGCTGGGATGAATGGAAATTATATATGTATGTACAATATTGTGCAATGATATAATTTGCATGTGTGATGCAAGGGAAATAAAATGAAATGACGAGATAGGTCATTTGAGAAAAGTATTGTGGAACTAGATATTCATGAGATTCTTGGGAGAAGAACCTAACATGTCATTTTGTTATGCCCTGCATCCCCATCCCTACATTTTGTGTGCAAAATGTTGGGTCCCCCTTTTTGGCTTTTGCCTGCTTTTGCTTTCTGGGCTTTGCCTTGTCCTTCTTTCCCTTTTGTTTTCTTTCTCCAGGGTTTTCTTCCCCGGCGTGTCATTTTGTTGTTTTGGTTTCCTCCTTCGGGACTCCGGTCGCGGAGGTTGCCCTTTGTTGGGAACCGGATTCCGGACTCCAGGATTCTTCGTCATGATGTCCTTAGGTATATCATCACGACGAATCCCCGGGCCTCGATTCTAGAGGTTTTGCCTGTCCGGAGATCACCGGAAGGTAGAGGATTTCCTTTTACCATGGGTATAAATAGGTCTTATCTGTCACTTTCACACTTACCGCAATTAAAACCTTTGAGCGAATTAGAGCGATTTTTAAAGCGATTAACAGCGCGTTTGCAGAGAATTTGTGATAATCAAAGCTTAACACCTTCTGTGTTCTCAGGCAATTGTGAGTGCTTCATGGTGGTGATTCTGACAATTTGACAACTCGAGCTCCCGTGGTAATCTTCCCTTTCTTTCGCCTTCTTCATTTTCAGGTTGGTTTTTCTGCTTTCCCTCCTCTCTGGCTTTCTCTATTTTTTTTTGGTTTCCATTTGTTTCACTTCGTTTTGCTTCCCTGCTTCATCTAGTCTTTTGTCTTCTGGTCTCGCCACCCATTGGTGGGTCGGCTCTACCAGAGGGTTGTCCACCCTCTATGCAGAAGTTGTTCTTGTAAATGGTGTATATTGTGTAATTAGCTATATATTTGTTTCCACTTTATCTGGTTTTCTCGTGGACGTCATCCCTGCATTGTATATTCATGTATATATATAGTATAGTTGTAAAACCCCTGTATCTTTCCTTCTGTTCTCTGTATATACCCCTCGGCCTCATGTATATCCTTCCAGGTAACTTGACAAGCTGGTCGAGTCACCTTTTCTTCTGGTTTTCGCCTTCGAACTTGCTTTCAAGGCAGAAAACCACCTGTTTAAAACTCAGCTCTCGGCCGGTTTCAAACAGGCAGTTTTCTCTCTCCTCCATCAAGGCTGTCAGAACCTCATTTATGTCCCATGTGCGCAATCAATTCTAGCCAAGTGGTTTTACCTTTTCGCGTTTTCGGACAGTTGGCTCCGCCGTCATCGCCATAACATCTATTTAATGCCAACACACGTGGCGCCCACGTGGGCTCGACAACTTGCCTTTTCATACATCTTTACTAACGGTCATTTCTCCAGGCTTCGGGCCTCTTACCACCGTCCATCCTGTGTCTTTGCCAAGTGTGATAAAATTCCCCAGACCCGGATATGTTGATACTTTTAATTTTATGTTGTGTTTTTCTTTTGGGTTATCCTTGCATGATACTAACTTTTCAAGAAAAGAAAACACCGCGGTGGTAAGATCTCTGGACCCCGGAGTAACTATTTTATTTTAATAAAAATATTTTGATGGTCGCTTTGCCTTGCAGGTTCCCAGACTTTATCTTCCAAACATGTCTGAAGCGTCTGCATCATCTCCTCCCGGAAGTCCAGAACTACCCATAGCGACGGAGACCAGGGCAGCTATAAAATCTAAGATGAAGAGGGCCCTGGAAAAACTGCCCCTCACCATGAATTTCATGCAGAAAAATGTCATTACGGGCTCAAATATTGAGTCCAAGGTTAAAATCATGACTGACACTAGCGTCAGAATGTGGGAAGAGATGCAAGCCTTAGTAAAAGTAATGCACATCCAGCGACAAGCTAGGGATCATATAGAAATCAACGTCAGAGATTTCAGGATCCTCTGGGCAGCTTGCTTCCCGTGCTTCATGCAATCTCTGGAGCTTATCATCATGCTAGCAGCCAACTACAATTCTTCTATCCAGGCTATTATGCTTGCAGCCACAAAACCTACGGGATACCCCACTCCACTAGTGTCCCTCGACCCAGACACATTCCGGGCGGGATTAGGAATCCCACAATTTGACAGAGCCACCGTGGTCACAAGGGCTGATGCCTTGGACCAGTTTACTCAACTGGAGGATGCTGCCCGGGTGTATATGAATACCCACTGGCTCAAGGCCCCGAAGAGGGACCCAAAGAGAATGAAGATAGAAATCCCCCGCTCTGAGTTCAAGGAGAGCATCCAGATGGGGATAATAGCATTATCCTGGGTATTTGGGCAACCCTCCGCCCAGGAGTTTGTAAAATGGATGTACTATTTCCTCCTCGGCATCTCTACCAAGGGAGAATTCTTTGACTGGGCCGTAATAATCTCTAATCACGTCGACTCCCAGTTCCTCCAGGTGGAGAGGAAAAAGAAGTTCTATATGTCTTCTTACATTTTCTGGGCCCTAGCCCAGTAGAGGCCCCATTCTAACGGCCTACTTATAGATGGCGTGCTCGGGATGGGCCCAGAACAAAAGACGCCATGGGACCATTTCCCACAAATTCAATGGGAGGCCAGCTTCCCCAGTTTCTGCTGAGTAAAAAATGCATTCATTTACTACCATCTGCTCACGCCAACCCGGGATGTCAGATACCACCTGTCCACTGAGGCGATGAAGTTAGTTAGTATCTATGGGCACTACTACATTCAATTCTAGCAGCATACATATATTAGGGTCTCCGGCTTCTCCGGGAAACCCTACTTGTTACCCAGGCATTGCGGGGACAAGATCGTGCTGCTGGAATATTGCCAGAAAATGATGGAGTTGCACACCTTCTTTGCCCTTAATAAGGTCCCCAATGTCTCATTCCCAATCACCTGTGGGAACTACACCTGCAGTCTGGCCACCGTAAAGGAGGCAGACCATGAGCTGAAAAGTTATAACTTGCAGGAATTTTATCTGGCACGGAAGAACTTTGATCTGGATGGGAAAATAGCAACGACAATGCCCCAGGCTTCAGAGCCCCATCAAATACACATGGAGGACTTCTGGGCAGATAGCCAAGACGACATGGATGTGCGAAGCTGGCATTACATCAGAATGACAGCCGAAATGATGTAGGAACTGAAGCTCCAGAGATTCCCTCTGGGCTTTTATGACGCCGCCCCCACCATAGATCCCCAGTACAAAGAAAAGGGGATCGATAAAATGGCACTGTCGGCAATGGACTGGGCCGCCCAGTAGGGGCCTATAATTGAGGACTTCACTCGAGATGTGGTCGAGCGAAGTCATGCCTATTTTAAGAAGGTATGCCCCGGGAGTATGCGTCAAGCTCCCCGACCGGCACCAAAATTAGCACCGCCACCGGTACCAAGATTGACCCCAGGGGCCTGGACTTCTTCGCAGGACGCAAACAAGGGAAAAGGGATAGCTACAACCCCCTGCGCGCAAGAAGTCCCCATACAAGAACAAATTAAGCAATCTGTGGCAGCCTCCCAACAAATGAGGGAGCAGTTAATAACAAGGCTTTCCACTCCCCCTCTCATGGTCGGACCAATTCATCCTCCTTCCTCCCCGTCGCTGGCAGCCCTAATGGTCAAGGCAACGGGGGTGGATCCCATGGAGGCAGCAGCAATAGCCGATGCGGGGACACCTTTGGTCACTTGGAGGAAGAGGAAGCACATCAAATAGGCCAAGGCAGAGCCAGTTGCAGTGCTAAGGGCATCCCTCCCCTGAGAAGTAGAGATCCTTTCTTACAGTTCCCTGGAACCCGAGAAAGAAGCAGACCCGACAGAGGTCCCAGCCAGTCCCCCTCTGGAAGAGGAGTTTGACGTATTTGCAACCGATGAATTCAGAAATTTGTAGGGGGACGATACACAAGCAGAGGAAGAAGTCCCAGAGAAAGAACAAGAGGTTGCGAGCCAAGAGGACTTGGAACCAGAACCTACACAAGAACAGGAGCAGTCGGTAGAAGAAGAGCTAGAGCCAGAGATTATCTCCGGGGCTCAAGAGATGCAAGGTCCGGGAGTGGACTGACTAAAGCTAGGTGAACAAGTGACATCCGCTGCGGGAACTGAACCTTCAAAAATAACCGTAAACCCAGCTGCCAAGTTTCCAGGGCCACTCCCAGGGGAAACCTTTGGGCAGGTTATCACAGCGGCCCAAAATCTGAATCTCAGCCCGATACCTCCCCTACTGCCAACAGAAGAAGAAGCCCTGGCAGAAAAAGAAGAAGAAGAAGAGGAGCAGCTTGAAGAGGAAATCTCCGAAGAAGCCTACCAATGTCCAAACCCAGCAATAGACATATAGTACAAGGCTGAGGAGATGGAGGTTGACAAAGAGAATACTGCTGCAGAAAAGGTTGAGGCAGGGAGGATGGATGAAGTCCGCGTCAGAGAGGAGCAACAACAACAGGACACCAGGAGAGAATCAGGAGAACATATTCTGGCAGGAAGGCCACCTCTCCCACCTCAGTGGCTGGTGGAGAGTAAAAAGAGAAAAGCTCAATCTGCTCCGGTGATTCCTCTCTCCCTGGCCAAAATGATGGCCCAAGTTTAGGCCCCGCCGAAGGTAAAGAAAGCCTGGATAGTTCATACTCTGCAAACTGGGCCAGGTGGAGAGACAGTTGCCGTTGTAGAAACACCTCCCCCAGATGCTGATGAAGCAACCACAGACCCCGCAGAATACAATGTTGCAGAGGTATCCCTGGGTAAAGGAGGAAAGTAAGGTGAGGTAGACTTGCTTAACGAGGCAGCAAGGGTAGTTGAAGCCCGATACGAAAAGGAGGCCTAGAGGCTCAAGGCTGAGAAAGAGAAGAATGCAAACCTTATGTGGTTTCTTACTGAGCTGGCCTAACCCATCAACGCGGCTCCTCCGGAGGCCTCTACAGTAGAAGAAATACTGCAGAGTGACATAGACTCCCTGCGAGTAATGAAAAAGAAGGCCCAAGTAGTAGATGAATGGGTAGCCCTATAGATAGGAAACACCCGGTGTTTCCTAGCGTCCACTCTCCCAGACTTATACACAGCCTGACAAATTATTCATCAGACGGAAGCATTTATTGAGCAGTGGGAGAGTGACGCCGAAAATTACCAGGCATGGAAGGTAGAGCTCAAAGAGCTCCTCACCTTGGGAGAAGATATGATTTTTGAATCCAGAATTCTGGGTGAGGAATCATTTGATTTTGTAAGGATTCAGCACGCCAGACTTGACCTCACATTGGAGGTAACCAAGCAACTGGTAGGGTCCTTGCAAGAGAAGGTACACAACGTAAAACATCCTTCTAATTTATTCAATTCTTATGTAATAAAGATTTCTGGGGCTGATTCCCTTAGTACTGATACATACACCCCTGAAGATTTAGTTTTGGGGAGTTTTGATGAAATAATGCAATCCCGATATCAATCCCCGGAGGGGATAGACAGGGCCCAAATGGAAAAATTAACCAAAATGATACTTAAGGGCCGTGACGCGGCAACGATGGCAGATGGATTTAAAAAAAATGTTCCAGAGTTGGGGGAACAAGTTGAAGTAGCCAGGAACAGAAGGGCCAGCCTGAAGAATAGAGATAAAGATGCCATTTCCCGCCTGCTTCAGGCCTTCATCGATAATAAACAACCTTGAGATTTCTCTGGGAGCTGGAGAAACTTGAGTGTTGAGCATTCTTTATTCTTTTTGGGACGTAAGTTCTTGGACCCCGGAGTCCCGGATCCAACCATTTTGTATTTTTTAAAGTGATCCGTGTCCTGGTCCCCGAGGCCGACCGGTCACTTTTAGAGGTGGTTAATAAGACTTTCAGGAGGTAGTTGGGAACATGAAGAGGCATTGGCTCGGCAGTTGGTTTTCTGACAGGGTGGTCTTCTCAAGGCGCCACTCAAGGATACACCTGGCGCATTGGAGACAGGGTGCCGTATTTCCCATTTATGAGGCATGTAGCCTCGGTCCCCGGGGGACCTACTTTCTTCTTTCTCCTCTCTGGCTCTCTTCTTGAGACCGATTCTTCCAATGTATATTCTTATCTTATTCTTCTGACATGACAGACCTATTCCGTCTCCAGGTCTTTTGTAGGGTGGCGCAGGTAGTACCGGCCCCCAGATATTGTATTTTATTAAAGCATGATGTAAATAGGGTTAGGGTTAGCAAAGAGTTGTATAAATAGGCAAATTGGCCCATTTCCAAGGGTCGATGAAATTGATGATTTTGTTGTCCATAGCAATAGCAAAGTAATTTCTGGTTTTAGTTGCAGAGCTCAATGCTCCATTGTTCTGTTCTCGGTAGTTAGATGCTCCCCTGGAGCCGCCATTGTATCATGCATCAGTGCTTGCTGGACTAAATATTAATGAAGAAGGAAGGATTCTTGGCAATGATGTTGTTGGCATTCTTACTTCTGAGTTAATGGTATTTCATGTTTTAGTGTTCTATATGTCTTTTACTCTGGTATGTTGAAGTAGATTAACGAACTCTTTTCTCTTGCTACTGATAAAAATGCTAGCTGATGGTTATGTATTTCTTTGGTATTTAGTATAGTTTACCAGAGTACTGTTGATGTTCCAGACATTTCAGCATGACTATAGTTAGATGAAATACTTCTAACCCTGCAGGATCTTTTTTTTTTTGTTTTATTTGCTAAGTGTGGAATGCTCTGGGAAACCCTTACCATATTGAATCTCTGGAGGAATGAGTTGAAGAAACCAGCTATCCCCCTCGAAAACAGTCACCTCTCCCAACCGAGCCCCCCACCCTCGTGACCTGACACCCAGGTGCTTGAAGGCCCGAAGGATTTATTTCCCCCAGATAACCTTTGCAGGCGGAGTTGGCCGATTTCCCCAGAACTCGGTGACAACTTATGACTATTGGCAGACCCGGTCAGCAAAACCCTGTCAACAAAAACTAGCGCTAGAAGGAGGGCATGAACTCATCCCCCTCCCAAGATTCTAATTTTACACCTTCTGAGGGTTCCCCGAGTTGTAGTTTTAGGAGACAAGCCTTCACTGGGATTGGGTCTTTCTCCCCAGTGAAATTTAAAAGAGTCCTTAGGTCCACCCCGAATCCCAGGAAGTTTGTCAAACTCGAGCCCCCTGCTCAAAAGAAACGGACCTCTAAAGGCCTACCAGCCACTATTGTCTGGGGATCTACCATACCCCTGAATACTCAAGCTTCTCAGACAATCCCGGGGGCCAGCACCCAAGCTACCCAACATATAGTTCCCCCAACGGCTGCATATTTCAGAAACATTGGGTCCCTAATGGGCACTTTTTTGAGTGCAACCAATGATTTACCCTCTCACCTGGAGAAGATCTGCCCGTGATATGAGCACTTAGGCTCACGAACTGTAGAAGAACACTTACAGGCATACAAAGACACCATGAACCGGCATCGGATCCAGCATGAAGATGTTGTGACCCGTATGTTTCCTTTGTCTCTTGGACAAAATGAGTTGAACTAGTACCTTAACTTGCCTGCCAACTCCATCAACACTTGGCAGGATATGGAGGACGCTTTGTGGCTGTCTTTCGCGTGCATGTGGACCCAGCCTAGTCCCATAGCTAGTTCATCTCCATCAGAAATGAATCCAACGAACCTCTTGCAACATTCAATCATAGGTTCCAATGCGCCCTGAACCGGTGCATGGGCCCTTTTGTCCCATCTCCAGACGTAACCATACAGACATATCTCAATGCGATGGACCCTTTCGTCACCACCCTCCTTTGGAGAAAAACCACCCCGGGCGACCGGGACACCTTGGCAAAATTCTACAACCTAGCCCTAGAACTGTCCCGTGGTCTCAACAAGTCCCCGGGCGGGATTGGATAGAATATGCCTTTCAACATGATCCCCGGTGGAACTGCTTACGCCAGGGGTTACAACCCAAATTTGGCAATGAGCGCCCCTTCGATGGCGATGAATCCTCCGCGCCCCGTGATAGACCAACAGGCACGGTATGTTTACCCAGCCCAGACCCAAATCACACCAGGTCTGGAAGTCTTCCCTTGGAATCAACCACAGCAGACACAACAGACTCAGACACAACCATCCAAAGTGCCATTCTTCCAGTAGTCCGCGGCTGGAGGATTGCCGCCCTCGACTCTGGTTAATCCTACTGCCTTCTCGGGAAGTCAACAACAACCACAGCCGTCACATTGTGATGCTAACACTCAGTTGACCACCAAGGTCGAATCCCTCTGGCGAATGTTGTCCACCATGACTATGGACATGGGCCAACTGAAGGCGGGGTCCTACGCACCCCAGAACTCAAATTCCCAGAGGGGAAATATCTTCTCTGACCAAAGAAATAAAAATGTCGGGGGAAGAAACTTTAACAACGTGCCTAAGCCCAACCAACAACAGTAGAATAATAACGCTAACACCGGAGGCCCACCTCTGAACCAAAATGCCAGCCAAAATGGTGCTGGACCATCACATTTTACGCCGATCGTGGATTTCCAGCCCATGACTAACTGGTGTAGATTACACGATACAGGTTCACACAACAAGGTGAATTGTGCCACTTTAGAGAAAGTTATCATGATCTCCCAACTGGACAGGCAACAGTCGCACGATGCTACCCCTCCAGAACCTCCTGTCCAAGAAACAACCCACAGTGCCTTCACCTGCGACACCATCTTCTTCAGAACTTCCAGAGAAGATGAAGAAGAATCTAAATTGTAGGGATTCTTTGATGAATCCATCCCGCCTTTTGAGGCCAATGCCTTTACTAACCCACGAGCTCCATACAATACCTGGAGCCAGGTGGGTAAAGGACCAGATTACATGCCTACACTTCCTGCCAAAGATACTCCTCCTCCCCGGAACAACATGACTGATCGACCTGCGCCTCCAAAAGGTCCCAACTCTAACCAAGCAAAAGATCTCACGGAGGAAAATCACCAGTTCCCCGGGGGAAGGTTCGATATTACGAAAGCGTTAGAACAGACCACCACCTCCATGACCTTGATGGAGGTTTTGCTAAATTGTCCTGAGCAGAAAAAGTCTCTTCTGAAGCTTTTAGGGAACCCGGAAGCAGTTAGCCGCCCACCCAAGACTGTCTCATTCGAAGATGCTAACGCGGCCATCTTCCGGGGAAACAATAAGGATCCTCCCTTCCTGCTAGGCCTGAACATTTATGGCAAAAATATATATAACTGCTTAGTAGACTCCGGATCTTCGGGTAACATCATGCCCTTGTCCATTTGTCAGAAGCTCAGACTTCACCCCACCCCGTCTAATGGCGCAGTAATCCAACTGGATAAGACTGCTGTGAAAATGGTGGGGGAATTAAAGAACGTCCAGATACACCTTATCCAGGACCCCAGGATAGCCAGCATCATTGACATCCAAGTGGTGGACATCCCAGAGACCTATGGGATGTTACTAAGTTGGAATTGGTCTAAGTCCTTGAATGGATACTTTTTGATCGACTTCACCCACTTGTGGCTTCCATGGGAGGGAGAATCCAACCAGATCCGGGTCGAAAGTGAACCCCGGATGAAATAGGCCCTTACCGAAGTTGGGAGGGTCAATGAATTCCTTTTCGCAGAGACTTCTCTGGGGGTGTACCGACCTCTTGAAATCTTAACATTCAATTTCATCCCCGGAGAGGATCCCATCGTGCTAAAAAGATCCCAAGACCTCGAAGAAAAGATGAGAGTTGAAGTCAACTCTCAAGGTGCCACAGCAACCCTGGCCACACTCCTGTCTGGCACTTGGTGCCAAGTGCACTACCAAAAACATTCAGAGCTCGAGTGTGATCTATGTCTCTCGATCGCTAATCGGCACCTTGATACCTTCTGGAATAAATGTACAACCGATTCCCCAGGACCCAGTACTCTTATGGGACACACTCCTTTGGTGCCATTCCCCTGAGAATCATCAATCAAAACACCTTCGGAGGTAAATTCTACTTTCACGCCGGTAGTCTGGGAGACACCTCCTAAATCCCCCAGCAAGAATCCAAAGACTACCCCGCCCCAGCCCCAAATTACAAATAATGACTTATGGACCCTGAAGTTTGATGCGTCCCGATCCAAACAAGGCTATGGGGCCAGGGTAGAATTAATCAACCCATGAGGGAAATCCTTCCTCGCGTCCTACAGGTTGCAATTTAACTATACAAACAACGTCACGGAGTACGAGGCTTTGGTCCTTGGACTCTTATTTGCACTAAGGAAAGGTGTCACCCGCCTCCGGGCTTTGGGTGATTCAGAGTTGATTGTTAAACAAGTCCGGAGTCAATATACATGTCATGACAAAAGGCTGGCCGCTTACCACAACCGGGCTTGGAGCCTTATCGAAGATTTTGATGCCTTTGGTATTGACCTCATTCCCCGGCGATGGAATTATGTCCCGGATGCCCTTGCCGTTTCTGCCAGCACACTTGAGCCAATGGCTGGCTCACAACTCTGGAGATTCTCAGTTGAGATGGTCCCCACCCCATCCATTCTAGAAAATGTCACCCACTTTCAGGTTTTTGAGGACGATCAGCATATCTTGGCCTTCATGGCCAATGTTGGTGTCTTTGAGGATCAGATAGTGGAGGAACGAGACCATGACGATACTGGACAGGGTGATGAAGATGATGGGATCATGGAATTTCCCACTAACACCATCCCCAAGGGAATGGTTGCACTAGAACGAATCTTTGACTCGGACCCTCGGGCCTGTGAGAAGGTGTCATCCTCCCCTGAGGGAGGAAAGTTTGAAAAGGTCAACATCGGCCAGCCCGGTGAAGAGAAAATCATCCACATAGGTACCTCCTGTTCCCCTGAGGAAAAGGAGAAGATTCTCGCGGTTCTCCGAGAATACATCGATGTGATTGCTTGGGGATATGAAGACTTGAAAACGTATGATACATCTATCATGACCCACACTATTCCCCTGAAACCAGACGCTAAGCCCTTTCGGCAAAAGCAAAGACCAGTCAACCCCCTAATAGAACCTCTAATTCGCCAGGAGGTAGAAAAACTACTATCAACCAGGATAATCTTCCCAATCTGGCACACTACTTGGGTTGCCAACTTGGTTCCTATCAGGAAGAAAAATGGTGAGATCCGCCTTTGCGTGGATTTCTGAAATTTGAACAAGGCCTCCAAGAAGGACAATCATCCTCTCTCCTCGTTGGATGAGGTGTTGCAGATAGTAAATGGATCCTAGATGATGTCTTTCTTGGATGGATATTCTGGATACAATCAGGTCATGGTCAAATATGAAGACAAAGAGAAAATGGCGTTCACCACCAAGTGGGGAACGTTTGTGTACAGGAGAATGCCCTTTGCTTTGATCAATGCAGGGGTTACATTTCAAAAGGCCATGGACATTGCGTTCGAGGGCCTCATAAATCAGTGCATAATCATCTACATGGATGATTTGACCATCTTTTCCTGGGACAGGCGTGATTACCCCGCCCACCTCACTCAGATCTGCGAGAGGTGTCACCAGTATGGAATATCCCTCAACCCTAAGAAATGCATATTCGGGGTCACTGAAGGGAAGTTGCTCGGGCATATTGTCTCTGAGAAGGGTATATCCATAGACCCTTATAGAGTTGAAGCATTTCTAAACTTACAGATGCCTGACAGCAAGAAAGAGATGTGATCCTTCTTAGAAAAATCAACTTCGTGAGATGATTCATCATGAGATTTGCAAAAATAGTTAAACCACTCAATGAAATGATGAAGAAAGATACCAAGATTGAGTGGAGTCTTGAAGCAAAATAGGCGTTCGCCCAGATTAAACAGACAATAACGGAGGCGCTTGTCCTGGCTAGCTCGGACTATTCCCTCCTATTTTACATATACTCATTTGCTTCACCGCATTCTGCTGCGGCAGTGTTGACCCAAAAATTTTAAGGGGAGGAACGACCAATATCTTTCATGAGTTCCCCCTTTAAGAATGTCGAAGTCTGGTATTCGTCACTAGAGAAAAAGGCCTTTGCTCTAGTTTGCACCGTGAAGAAATTCTGGCATTATATTCTCTGAAGCAAAGTGCATGCTATTATCCCAGACCAGGCCGTCAAATCTTTGTTGATGCAGAGTGAATTGGGCGAGAGACGGGGGAAATGGATGGCCATCCTCTAGGAATATGACTTAGAAATGCAGCCCATGAAAATTGTCCGGGGCCAAGGACTAAGTCGGGCGATGGCAGAAGAGACTCCCCGCAAAGAATGTCAGACTTACACAATGGAGTCCATCACCCAAGACCCATGATATACCGATTTGGTATATTTGTTACTAAATAACAAATGTCCAGAGGGGCTGCCTCCCCACAAACACTGCACCCTACAAATGAAAAGCGCACACTTCATGATCAAAAACTCCACGCTTTACCACAGAAATTATGAGGGGGTGTACCTCCGATGCATCAACAGAGACCAAGCTGTAAGAATAATTAACAAATTTCACAGATAGTTTGGAACCGGGCATGGCTCAGCCGATGCCACTGCCCCTCAGATCCTCCGAGCCAGATATTATTGGCCCTGTATCTTCAAGGACGTTCACGCTCATGTTAGAAAATGTCATACTTGTCAAACTATAGCGCATCAAGAGCGTAACCCTGCTATGCCTCTACAACCAGTCTACGAGGCTAGACCCTTTGCCCAATGGGCATTTGACTTCATCAGGGAAATCAACCCCAAATCGTCTGCCAATCACCAATACATACTTACTGCTACTGATTAATGCACTCGGTGGTCTGAAGCTATACCTTGCAACAACAATATGGCAGACGTAGTTATCAAGTTCTTGGAAGAAAATATCGTCACAAGGTTTGGAATGCCCTTCGCTTTAGTATGTGACAATGGTTCAGCGTTTTCTTCAGCGCAGCTGCTTGAATGGACCTATAATCGGAAGATCACTCTGAAGTTCTCCAGCAACTATTATCTCCAGGGAAATGGCGTTGCTGAATCAATAAACAAGAATTTGCTTGAAGTGATCAAACATTTGTTAGAACAAAATCCCCGAGATTGGCACCAAAAGCTGAAATTCACCCTCTGGGCGGATCGCATTCGCATTAAGACCGCCCTGGGAACGTCACCATTCCACCTGGTTTATGGCCAGAACCCCGTATTCCCAGTCAATTTACAGATCCCAGTATTATAGTTCATGCAGGAATTCAACAACAGGGACAACATCGTGGAGGTTCGACTTTTGAATCTGGTGCGAATGGAAGAACAACGAGACACAACCCTTGAACATTTTGCCCGTCACCAAGCAGTGGTAAAAAGATGGTTTGACAGAAGAGCCCAATACAAGGCTTTTAAGATCTCAGATCTGGTCCTTCTGTGGGACAAGGCCCGAGAGAAGAAAGGAAAGCATACCAAGTTCCAACGGCTCTGGCTCAGACCATACCCGATTTCAAAAATCTATGGGGAAAATACTTACCGTCTCAACACTTTGACTGGGGAACCTGTCGCATTTCCCATCAATGGATAGTTTCTCAAACACTATTTTGAATAAGGTAAGTTTGTCCTAAGTTGTACTATATGTAAAGCTTTTCGCTTGTAACTATGTCCTCTGGGTGTTTCGTTGTGAGGCACTCTGCCTTGTAAAAAGCCTTGTTAGCTGTCCTCCGGGATAGTCCCTCTTTTCGTCATTTTCATTTTCATTTTTGGTTTTCTTTCGGTCCCGGTGTTTTGTTCCGTCTTGCAGGAATTGGAATGCTTCACATAACTTTGGCCTCTGGTACAATGTCTACGGCATGGTGAACTTTAGAATCTATCTTTAGCCCGGTGGAATCAACCCGGTCTCCGGGGTTTGTTTCATAGGATATGGAACGTTTTGAGGAATCTCCATTGGGCGATCTTTCCTGAAATCTGGCAATCAGTGAACTTAAATAATAATGCAAGGAAACAAGTAATCGGACACACCGAGGGTAGATCGACTGTACTGATTGGTTGACCCATGTCTGAAAATCTAAAGAAATTCCTCCCGGGTCTGAAGCTTTATCCCCTCTTCTAACATCTAAACGCAGGTGGATAGGTGAAATAAGTACCACCATTAAAATCAACTAAGCTTGAGCTTAATGGTGAAAGAAGTACCACCTTCCCGTACCTGAAAACAAATAAAATAACAAGAGGAAAAGTGGGATAAAACTCTGGTCTCTGGGGGAAATAAGTGAATTGATGACTGGTTTGATGTAATTAGTGCCTCTTCTCTATTCCTCCCAAGGGTCATCGCCTTGGTTTCCTTCTAAAGCACACATGACACCACTGATAAAAGACTACGGACTGGCTCCTATGTGGTTGGATTCTCTCAGATATATTGCTCTTTGCCTGTCAGACGCTTCCTAAAGTGGTTTGTTCCAGTTTTGCTAACCAGAGATTCTATAGTTCTCAAATGCGCTAAGGCATTTGTCCCAGATAGTCACCATTTGTTATGCCCTGCATCCCCGTCCCTACATTTTGTGTGCAAAATGTTGGGTCCCCCTTTTTGGCTTTTGCCTGCTTTTGCTTTGCGGGCTTTGCCTTGTCCTTCTTTCCCTTTTGTTTTCTTTCTCCGGGGTTTTCTTCCCTAGCGTGTCATTTTGTTGTTTTGGTTTCCTCCTCCGGGACTCCGGTCCCAGAGGTTGCCCTTTGTTGGGAACTGGATTCTAGACTCCGGGATTCTTCGTCATGATGTTCTTAGGTATATCATCACGAGGAATCCCCAGGCCCAGAGTCCAGAGGTTTTGCCTGTCTGGAGATCGCCAAAAGGAGGAGGATTGCCTTTTACCGCGGGTATAAATAAGTCTTATTTTTCACTTTCACACTTACCGCGATTAAAACCTTTGAGCGAATTAGAGTGATTTTTAAAGTGATTAACAGCGCGTTTGCAGAGAATTTGTGATAATCAAAGCTTAACACCTTCTGTGTTCTCAGGAAATTGTGAGTGCTTCGTGGTGGTGATTCTGATAGTTTGACAAATCGAGCTCCCGTGGTAATCTTCCCTTTCTTCTGCCTTCTGCATTTTCAGGTTGGTTTTTCTGCTTTCCCTCCTCTCTGGCTTTCTCTGTTTTTGTTTGGTTTCCATTTGTTTCACTTCGTTTTGCTTCCTTGCTTCATCTGTTCTTTTGTCTTCTGGTCTCACCACCCATTGGTGGGTCGGCTCTGCCAGAGGGTTGTCCGCCCTCTATGCAGAAGTTGTTCTTGTAAATGGTGTATATTGTGTAATTAGCTGTATATTTGTTTCCGCTTTGTCTGGTTTTCCCGCGGACATCATCCCTGCATTGTATATTCATGTATATATGTAGTATAGTTGTAAAACCCCTATATATCTCCTTCCATTCTCTATATATACCCCTCAGCCTCGTGTATATCCTTCCAGGTAACTCGACAAGCTGGTCGAGTCGCCTTTGCTTCTGGTTTTCGCCTTCAAACTCACTTTCAAAGCAGAAAACCACCTGTTTGAAACTCGGCTCTCGGCCAGTTTCAAATAGGTGGTTTTCTCTCTCCTCCATCAAGGCTGTCAGAACCTCATTTACATCCCATGCACGCAATCAATTCTAGCCAAGTGGCTTTCCCTTTTCGCGCATTCAGATAGTTGGCTCCGCTGTCATCGCCATCACATCTATTTAATGCCAACACACGTGGCACCCACGTGGGCTTGACAACTTGACTTTTCATACATCTTTACTAACGGTCATTTCCCCGGGCTTTAGACCTCTTACCACCATCCATCCTGTGTCTTTGCCAAGCGTGATAAAATTACCCAGACCCGGATATGTTGATACTTTTAAGTTTATGCTGTGTTTTGCTTTTGGGTTATCCATGCATGATACTAACTTTTTAGGAAAAGCAAACACTGCGGTGCTAAGATCTCCAGACCCCGGAGTAAATATTTTATTTTATTAAAAATATTCTGACGGTCGCTTTGCCTTGCAGGTTCCCAGACTTCATCTTCCAAACGTGTCTGAAGCGTCTGCATCATCTCCTCCCGGAAGTCCAGAACTACCCACAGCGATGGAGACCAGGGCAGCTATAAAATCTAAGATGGAGAGGGCCCTGGAAAAACTGCCCCTCACCATGAAGTTTGTGCAGAACAATGTCATTACGGGCTCAAAGATTGAGTCCAAGGTTAAACTCATGATTGACACCAGTGTCAGAACGTGGGCAGAGATGCAAGCCTTAGTAAAAGTAATGCACATCCAGCGACAAGCTGGGGATCAATTAGCAATCAATGTCAGAGGTTCCGAGATCCTCCGGGAAGCTTGCTTCCCATGCTCCGTGCAATCTCCAGAGCTTATCATCACGCTAGCAGCCAACTACAATTCTTCTATCCGAGTCGTTATGCTTACAGCCACAGAACCTACGGGATACCCCACTCCACTGGTGTCCCTCGACCCATACACATTCCGGGCAGGATTAGGAATCCCACAATTTGACAGAGCCACCGTGGTCACAAGGGCTGATGCCTTGGACCAGTTTACTCAACTGGAGGATGTTTCCCGGGTGTATATGAATACCCACTGGCTCAAGGCCACGAAGAGGGACCCAAAGAGAATGAAGATAGAAATCCCCCGCTCTGAGTTCAAGGAGAGCATCCAGATGGGGATAATAGCATTATCCTGGGTATTTGGGCAACCCTCCACCCAGGAGTTTGCAAAATGGATGTACTATTTCCTCCTCAGCATCTCCACCAAGGTAGAATTCTTCGACTGGGCCACAATAATCTCTAATCACGTCGACTCCCAGTTCCTCTAGGTGGAGAGGAAAAAGAAGTTCTATATGTCTTCTTATATTTTCTGAGCTCTAGCCCAGTAGAGGCCCCATTTTAACAGCCTACTTACAGATGGTGTGCTCGCGATGGGCCCAGAACAAAAGGTGCCATGGGACCATTTCCCACAAATTCAATGGGATGCCAGCTTCCCCAGTTTCTGCTGAGTAAACGATGCATTCGTTTACTACCATCTGCTCACGCCAACCCAGGATGCCGGATACCGCCTGTCCACTAAGGCGATGAAGTTAGTTAGTAGCTATGGGCACTACTACATTCAATTATAGTAGCATACATATATTAGGGTCACCGGCTTCTCTGGGAAACCCTACTTGTTGCCCAGGCATTGCGGGGACAAGATCATGCTGCTGGAATATTGCTGGCAAATGATGGAGTTGCACACCTTCTTTGCCCTCAAGAACGTCCCCGATGTCTCGTTCCCAATCACCTATGGGAACTACACCTACAGTCTGGCCACCGCAAAGGATGCAGACAATGAGCTGAAAAGTTATAACTTGCAGGAATTTTATCTGGCGTGGAAGAACTTTGATCCGCATGGGAAAATAGCAACGGCAATGCCCCGGGCTTCAGAGCCCCATTAAATACACATGGAGGACTTTTGAAGAGATTGCCAAGATGACGTGGATGTGCGAAGTCGGCATTACATCAGAATGACAGCCGGAATGATGTAGGAACTGAAGTTCCAGAGATTCCCTCTGGGCTTTTCTGACGCCGCCCCCACCATAGATCCCCAGTACAAAGAAAAGGGGATCGATAAAATGGCACTACCGGTAATGAATTGGGCCACCCAAGAGGGGCCTACAATTGAGGACTTCACTCGAGATGTGATCAAGTGAAGTCATGCCTATTTTAAGAAGGTATTCCCCGGGAGTATGCATCAAGCTCCCCGACCGGCACCAAAATTAGCATCGCCGCCGGTACCAAGATTGACCCCGGGGGCCAGGACTTCTTCACAGGGCGCAGACAAGGGAAAAGGGATAGCTACAACCCCCTCTGCACAAGAAGTCTCCATACAAGAACAGATTAAGAAATCTGTGGCAGCCTCCCAGCAAATGAGGGAGCAGTTAATAATGAGGCTTGCCACTCCCCCACTCATGGCCGGACCAATTCATCCTCCTTCCTCCCTGTCGCTGGCAGCCCTAATGGTCAAGGCAACGGGGGTGGATCCCATGGAGGCAGCAGCAATAACCAATATGGGGCCACCTTTGGTCACCCGGAGGAAGAGGAAGCACATCAAACAGGCCAAGGAAGAGCCGGAACCAGTGCCAAGGGCATCCCTCCCCTGAGAAGTAGAGATCCTTTCTTCGAGTTCTCCAGAACCAGAGAAAAAAGCAGACCCGATAGAGGTCCCAGCCAGTCCCCCTCTGGAAGAGGAGTTTGACATATTTGCAACCGATGAATTTGGAAATTTGCAGAGGGACGATACACAAGCAGGGGTAGAAGTCCCAGAGAAAGAACAAGAGGCTGCGGGCCAAGAGGACTTGGAACCAGAACCTGCACAAGAATAGGAGCAGCTGGTAGAAGAAGAGCTAGAGCCAAAGATTATCTCTAGCGCTCATGAGATGCAAGGTCCGGGAGTGGACCAACTAAAGCTAGGTGAACAAGTGGCATCCGCTGGGGCAACCAGACCTTCGGGAATAATCATAAACCCAGCTGCCAATTTTCCAAGGCCACTCCCGGGAGCAACCTTCAGGCAGGCTATCACATCAGCCCAAACTCTGAATCTCAGCCCGATACCTCCCCTACTGCCAACAGAAGAAGAAGCCCTGGCAGAAAAAGAAGAAGAAGAAGAGGGGCAGCTTGAAGAGGAAATCCCCGAAGAAGGATACCAAGGTCTAGACCCAGCAATAGACATATAGGACAAGGCTGAGGAGATGGAGGTTGACAAAGAGAATACTGCTGCAGAAAAGGTTGAGGCAAAGAGGACGGATGAAGTTCACGTCGGAGAGGAGCAACAGCAACAGAACACCGGGAGAGAATCAAGAGAACATATTCTGGCAGGAAGGCCACCTCTCCCACCTCAGTGGCTGGTGGAGAGCAAAAAGAGAAAAGCTCAATCCGCTCCGGTGATTCCTCTCTCCCTGGCCGAAATGATGGCCCAAGTTTAGGCCCCGCTGAAGGCAAAGAAAGCCCGGACAGTTCATACTCTGCGAACTGGGCCGGGTAGAGAGACAGTTGTCGTTGTAGCAACACCTCCCCCAGACGTCGATGAAGCAACCACAAACCCCGCAGATTACAATTTTGCAGAGGTATCCCTGGGTAAAAGAGGAAAGCAAGGTGAGGTAGACTTGCTTAAGGAGGCAGCAAGGGTAGTTGAAGCCCGATACGAAAAGGAGGCCAAGAGGCTCAAGGCTGAGAAAGAGAAGAATGCAAACCTTATGGGGTTGCCTACTGAGATGGCCCAACCCATCAACGCGGCTCCTCCGGAGGCCTCTATAGCAGAAGAAATACCGCAGAGTGACATAGACTCCCTGCGAGTAATGAAAAAGAAGGCCCAAGAAGTAGATGAATGGGTAGCCCTACAGATAGGAAACACCCGGAGTTTCCTAGCGTCCACTCTCCTGGACTTATACACAGCTTGACAAATTATTCATCAGACGGAAGCACTCATTGAGCAGTGGGAGAGTGACGCCAAAAATTACCAGGCATGGAAGGTAGAGCTCGAAGAGCTCCTCACCTTGGGAGAAGATATGATTTCCGAATCTAGAATTCTGGGTGAGGAATCATTTGATTTTGTAAGGATTCAGCATGCCAGACTTGACCTCACATTGGAGGTAACCAAGCAACTGGTAGGGTCCTTGCAAGAGAAGGTACACAACGTAAAAGATCCTTCTAATTTATTCAATTCTTATGTAATAAAGATTTTTCGGGGCTGATCCCCTTAGTACTGATACGTACACCCCTGAAGATTTAGTTTTGGGGAGTTTTGATGAAATAATGCAATCCCGATATCAATCCCCAGAGGGGATAGACGGGGCCCAAATAGCAAAATTAACTGAAATGATACTTAAGGTCCATGACGCGGCAAGGATGGCAGATGGATTTAAAGAAAATGTTCCGGAGTTGGGGGAACAAGTTGAAGTAGCCAGGCACAGAAGGGCTAGCCTAAAGAATGTAGATGAAGACGGCATTTCCCACCTCCTTCAGGCCTTCAACGATAATAAACAACCTTGAGCTTTCTCCAAGAGCTAGAGAAACTTGAGTGTTGAGCATTCTTTATTCTTTTGGGGACGTAAGTTCTCAGACCCCAGAGTCCCGGATCCAACCATTTTGTATTCTTTAAAGTGACCCGTGTCCTGATCCCCGAGGCTGACCGGTCACTTTCAGAGGTGGTTAATAAGACTGTCAGGAGGTAGTTGGGCACATCAAGAGGCGTCGGCTCGGCAGTTGGTTTTCTGATAGGGTGGTCTTCTTGAGGCGCCACTCAAGGATACACCTGGCGCATTGGAGACAGGGCACCGCATTTCCAATTTATGAGGCATGTAGCCTCGGTCCCCGGGGGACCTACTTTCTTCTTTCTCCTCTCTGGCTCTCTTCTCGAGACCAATTCTTCCAATGTATATTCTTATCTTATTCTTCTGACATGACAGACCTATTCTGTCTCCAGGTCTTTTGTAGGGTGGCGCAGGTAGTACCGGCCCCCAGATATTGCATTTTATTAAGCATGATGTAAATAGGGTTAGGGTTAGCAAAGAGTTGTATAAATAGGCAAATCAGCCCGTTTCCAAGTGTCGGCGAAATTGATGATTTTGTTGTCCATAGCAATAGCGAAGTAATTTCTAGTTTTAGTTGCAGAGCTCAATGCTCCATTGTTCTGTTCTCGGTAGTTAGATGCTCCCCTGGAGCCGCCATTGTATCACGCATCAGTGCTTGCTAGAATAAATATTAATGAAGAAGGAAGGATTCTTGGCAATGACGTTGTTGGCATTCTTGCTTCTAAGTTAATGGTATTTCATGTTTTAGTATTCTGTATGTCTTTTACTCTGGTATGTTGAAGTAGATTAACGAACTCTTTTCTCTTGCTACTGATAAAAATGCTAGCTGATGGTTATGTATTTCTTCTGTATTTAGTATAGTTTACCAGAGTACTGTTGATGTTCCAGACATTTCAGTATGACTATAGTTAGATGAAATACTTCTAACCCTGCAGGATCTTTTTTTTTTTCATTTTATTTGATAAGTGTGGAATGCTTTGGGAAACCCTTACCATATTGAATCTCCAGAGGAATGAGTTGAAGAAACCATCTATCCCCCTCAAAAACAGTCACCTCTCCCAACCGAGCCCCGCACCGTCATGACCCGACACCCAGGTGCTTGAAGGCCCGAAGGATTTATTTCCCCCGGATAACCTTTGCAGGCGGAGTTGGCCGATTTCCCCGAAACCCGGTGACAACTTATGACTGTTGGCGGACCCGGTCAGCAAAACCCCGTCAACACATTTAAAAACAAAAAAAAAATGAAATTTTCTGAAAGTAATTGCATGTTGCAAAGATATTAAAAAAATAGAGAGAATTATCAATGTTATGTTGCATGAAACAATGTCATGTGATGCTATATAGTGATGTGATCTTTGGGATGTATGTTTTTCAAGTGTTTGGTCATGTTCATATGCGCACCTTGGACGTAAGGTGTCCTGTAGCTTCTACTCCCTCTTTGTGGCTATTGATAGTCACTCTGTATATGTAAATTGGTTTTCATTTTGGTTATGTTATTTTTGACTTTGAAAGTGATGAAGGACTAGCTTTAAATTTTAAGTTTCTTGTTACTATCTAGCCAACAATGTTTTGTGTATTTATCAAATATGGTTCTTGTTCACATTTATTTCTTTTGATTTTTCTCATCTTTGTGATATTGAGTTGAAATTTGAGAACTTTGGATTTGAGATTTCTTATGATCTTGAGGTGGCTAGGATGTGTATTTTATGTTTCTAGTCTTCTCATGTGAAATGATGTTTTCTATCATGTTCAATGTGGAACATTGATAGAATGTATAAGGGAGTAGATTACGAAAAACATACCATTCTTATTCTTGCAATCAAATTTTGCTTGAAATATGTAGATTATTAGTTAAGAAATGTTCAAAGTAAATTAGCATGCATGTGGTTATGACTATTAAATATGCATGAAATAATTAGTATTGATCAATATGCTTTCATGTGAGTTTCTATGCTACGAGGAGCACTGTATGGATATTCTTGAGATGAAGGATTCCATGAGAAGGGTACATTTTATGACCCTAGTATGATATTACTAGCATATGGATTATTATGCATGAGGCATAGCGTGAAATTAAATTGATGTAATTGAATTTGATGTATTATTTTATTGCACTCGATGTTCGATGAGTAGGTCAGCATCTCTTGATGAAAATGGGATAGAATTATTTTAGGTTAATATAGTATTTGTGTTCTTGAGAAAATGTCAACACTCTTTTCTCTTATGTATTACGTTTCATTTGTCCAGTAGGGTTGAATTATGTGATTTCTTACACTATGAATGTAGTGGTCCATGATGAAAGGCATAGTTCCTTTGACTAGCTGACTTGTTGTGTGATTTCAACACTTGTGTTTAATGCATTATTGCATGAAAATAAAATATATGCGAGTAGGTCGGCATCTCTTGATGAAAATGGGCTAGAATTATTTTGTGTTAATATACTATTTGTGTTCTGGACAAAATGTCAACACTCTTTTCTCTTATGTATTATGTTTCATTTGTCCAGTTGGGTCAAATTATGTGATTGCTTACACTATGAATGCAATGGTCCATGATGAAAGGCATAATTCCTTTGACTAGCTGACTTTTTGTGCGATTTCAACACTTGTTTGTAATGCATTATTGCATGAAAATAAAATATATGATATGCATGAGTTGCATCATTTTTACTTACTAAGTATGAGAATTGGCAAGCTTACCTTCTGGTGATGGGTGTTGAATGTGGGAAAAATAGGGAAGGGTAGAAGTGATGTTTTATTTTCCACTCTACTTGCCAGTAGAAATCTGGTATTAAAATACTTTGGCCAAAGTTGTTTGCATATGTTTTCTTGAATATGCTGCCTATGTTTCATCTCACTGCCACATTTGTGATTATGTTCTACATTAGGCATATGTTCTTTGTAGTTAGTTTTGTGGCTGCACCAGATTCCCCCTGGTTTTTGTATTTTTTTTATAGGCTGTAGGGTTGGGAATTTTGTGAGGAGGTAGAAGCCCAAGGAAGTGTAAGGCTTTATGGTTGGGCAGAAAAATGCCTGGGCCACACTCTTGTCTCGAGATAGCTAATGGAAAGTTGTCTGAGGGCTTATGAGACAGGGACCTATAAAGGGACATTTGTCTGAGGGCTTATGAGAAAGGGATCTATAGATGGACATTTGTCTGAGGGATTATGAGACAAAGATCTATAGATGGCATTTGTCCAAGGGCTTATGAGATAGGGATCTATAGAGGAATATTTTTCGAAGGGCTTATGAGACATGGATCTATAGAGGGACAGTTTGTTTGATGAAACTTATGTATCTTATTTAATGATTGACCTTAATGGTCTTTATTTTGATGTATATTCTTCATGTATGACATACTTTATGCATTTGATTTTATGCAATGAAGAATTATCATGATGTATTGAAATACTTATGCACAGATTAAGCACAGTTATATAGATGAAATTATGAATGCTTATTTATGTTAAGATGTAACCGTTATTAGACTCACACTATCTTAGAGATGTAAACATATTTGTTATGATGTATTGAGTTAAAATTTCTCTATTAATTCCTATTGTGATGAGATGGGCATGAGGGCCTAGGTCACATAAATGGAAACTGAATCCACTAATCTTACAGGTGATTTGTGAGCATGCATGACTAATTTTCTCACTTAGTGCACACCACATGTTTTAGATGGTATGTATAATGATTTACATTATTTATTTGAGATCAAGTGATTATCTAAATCTAAGTTGAGTTAAGAAATTATAATCTTTATATGATTATGTTGCCGCTTGATATTAAAATTTAAAATATTTTCTTGTTTTGGGGTGTTGACATTGTGAATGAGCTAAAAGTATTGTGAGTGTAAACATATGAGTATGACAAGAAATTAATATGAAGGATCCAATAATGTGGTCAATTCAATGGGATGCCAAGGTATGGTAAAGAAATCACAGGTATGTGTGTTCTTTGTTGGGATTTTAAGGTATATGCAGATTTATTTATGAAAGCGTTGAAATAAGAGAATGCTAGTTTTGATTTTATTATGATAATGACTTGAACTGATGCTTTGGTGTTGATCCTATGAATAGATGGAATGACACATCATAAGAACGGGGAATATTTTTGGAGAGAGGTATCCTAACCTTGAAAAACTAGAAGGTAGTAATGGAATTCACACACTCACTAGAATTTATCTGTGATGCTTGGTAACCAGGTTTTATTTGGTGCTTTCTTTAAATGTGTGCATACAATATCTTTACAAAAATGATTTGATGAATATGTGTGTTACTTTAATAAAATTTTATAAATTGAAATTTTCAATGCATGGAGAAGTGAAAAGTAGAGCATAAATTCCACAGCAAGTCAAATTCATGATATTGCTATTAGGACAAATAATTCTCAATGATTTTCGTATTCTTACACTATCCTGAATGTTGTAAAAAGAAAGAAAAGATAGATTGCATTTAACAGATTATTTCCCTTATGTTTTTATTATTTCTCTTATGATATGTTCCTATTGATGCATTGGGACGATGCATTGTTTAAGCGGGAAAGGATGTAATAACCCAATTTTCCATTTTTTAATTATTGGTGAAAAAATGGATTTCAATTTTTATTACAGAAAGTTAAAAATTCATTCACATATATTAGTCCCGGATGTGAATGAAACAATTATAGAAGAAACAGAGAAGAATATAAAAATCTAAAAACTATTTCTTGAAGGGAATTTTGAGGGATACACTTGGTGGCATCATTTTATTGGGGTTGCTTCATTCTTTTTTGGGGGGTATGAAAACCGTAGGGGATATTTTTTGGGGGGGAATAGATGTGTGAACCAGGAGAAAGGGGATTTTACTCTATTTAAACCATTTTTGGATCATATATGAGTAGAGGAATTGAAATAAATAGGAAACTCTATCAAAGATACCATTTTTCATTATTGCTTCTTAGTTGTACTTTCAGAGGCTATCCTTCTTATCTACTATTTCAATGTTAGCTAAGGATAGTTGTGGAAACCATAGAGATACCTATTTTAGGTGCTACAGGAGAATGAGGTTAAGTGTTTGTCAGAGCTCAGTTTAGAGAGATAGATATTTGGAATTAAGAGGAAAAATAAACACCTTCTATTGAGCGAAAAGGAAAAATCATGGAAAGAAGTGGAGATAGGAGACCTCGTGCTATTTTGGTTCCTATCCCTGCCCAAGGGCATATCAACCTTATGATGCTGCTCGCCAAAAAGATGGTTGAACACAGATTTGTTACCACTTTCCTCCATACCAATTACCACTATTATTGTATTGTACAGGCCAAAAAATATATGGACAAATACTCTCTTTCTGAGCATGGTAATATTCACTAGGTAGTCATCCCAAACAACTCTCCTCCCATAGATACTTGCACAGACATTGTCAAGTTGTTACATGTGGCAGAACATCATCATCTCCTTCATTGATAAACTAGTTTGGAAGATGAGAAGGCAGGACCCTAGGGAAAACATTTGTTTGATAACGGACTGCATGGATATCTCTATGAGTGTTGTAGGGTGCCTTCTGATGATCCTAGTATATAGCTTGTTTAAAGGTTAGTATTTTAATTATATTATATCCATAATATTTTGTGATAAATGTCTTGTTCATTTTCTAAATGTTATGCCATGCCGAGAGCACACTGGCAAACAATTTATTTTTGTGAATTGGGAGATCTATTTCCTTGAAAACTTGTTGTTATTGCATTCTTTGAGTTGACATATCCTTGAAAATTTATGTCATACAGTTCTCATACCTTTTGTGTGCTTCTAAGTATCACATGCACATCTACCACCTCATTTCCAACAATAGTTTTTGACAAGAAAAAATGCACAGTGGTTTCTTATATGTTGGACGTATTAACTTCAGCTATTGAGGCATTGTGTTTCCTTGTCTAATATTATGTCATGTACATTCTTTCAATGTTCATCTATCCTTTGTCATGTGTAAACTTCCTGATTCCTTTGTTAGGCCATACATTTTTTGGTACCGATTGGTTAAATTATGGATTTGGTGGTATTCTTTCTAGCTGTGATTCCCTTTCCAAGGCTTATTTAACCAACCAATCAATTGTTGTGTTGGTTTCCGAGTTACCTGAATGATGCCTTATGATCCATATTTTCTGTATAGAATCTAAGACCCAAAGTTTGGAATAAATCCATATTATTAGAGAGAAGTCTAGAATTATTTTCTTTATGTATTAGTTGAGATTCTAAAACTAAGTTTTATCAAACACAGAGAATGAGTAACCATCTGTTTCCTTGAGGATTCTTCCTATGAATAAATGGATTGATCAATTAAGAATATTCCATTTTCTATTATAAGATAGATCAGATAAATTAATTATTTTGATATTTAGCTTTCCACTTGATACTTATCGAGTTGAATTGAAGGAGAAACTGTGACATTAGTTATGCTGAAATTTTATTAAGGATATAAATGACACATAAGTTAATCCTTTCAAATCTATCAAGTTAGAATGTTCATACTTTTGACAATACTAGTTCTTTATGCAAAGATTGTGTTCAGTCTACTTTCAAAATTTGATTTATCTATCATCTAACTATCACACATTTATGAACTCTCTGATGCTTTATTAATGTAGAAATGAGAAATTGAGGTGTTCGGTATTGATGTTAGAAGGATGATGCTTTCAATTGTATAATTATTCTTGGGAAATATGATAGCTTTCGTTAGCTTTTGTTAGGAATAGGAAAACTTTTGCATGACTATGACTATATTTGTGGATTTGCATATGGATTCCATGAACTATATTTGATTGTCCTATCTTAGTTTTGAAAGGAATATTTCTATAGGGGAAGTTTTTTGGATTCATTGATATACTTATATGTGTAATTCAAAGACAAGGTGTATGATGCTTAATGAGTTTTCGGTAATTCTCTATTGTAACACTGATTGCACAGTTATGATTTTGGAACCATCTTTGATTGTTCTTTATGAGATGGAATTGAGAACTTCCAAATGTTATAGACTACTCAGAGAAGGATGTTGTTTGATAAGGCATTAGAATTCTTTAATTTCCTCATATAAAGTTTGTAAGTTATATGCACCAATTCCGTTACTCCTCTCAGTTTTTCTTTTTTACACTACCTTGAGCTGGGCTAGGTATCTTTCATGTCAAGAAAGATTATGGGGAAGTGTAAATGCTTCATGGTAGGGTGGAAACGCACTCCTACAATATTCTCACCCTCATTTTTTATGTGTAACATATATTTGAAGCCCCTATCAGGAAGGGCGTACACTTAATTATAAATTGTAATTTTTCTTAATTATTACGACGGACTATTATGTGTTTGTATAATAATTCTTTGCTCAAACAAGTAGAATCTTCTTTTAGAAGACATAAAATATATTTCTTTTTTTATTTTTCATATAGGGGATTGATCCAGTGGACCAGTTTGATGTTCAAGTACTCCTCATCAAAAGTAAAACTACATCATCAACTTCACAAAGTTTAATGAACTGTGTCTGCACTAGTGGAGTAGTGTCATTTTTTTCTATCATGGAGCAAATCTTGATCCATATATTTTGAAAATTTGACAATTCCAGATAACATGAGTCCATCATTAGCAGAGTTTACAACTTTAACATGCTTCACAGTTCTTCTCTTCTTAGCTCTTTTTTTGAGGATATTTTTTTGCCACTCGATGTTTTATCTTCTCATTTTATGAGAGTTTTCATTGTACCTCATTAGGCTAGTAGTTGGGACCCAAATTTTATATTGTCCTCCTAAATTATGCTTAAGGTAGCATGTTAGTGTATTTAGTTAATTATAGTTTTACTTATTAATCATACCTAGTCATCCCTATCCATTTAACACTTGTCTACACAAGTTGTCATTGTTTAGGAGTTGTTAAACATGTGTCTAGAGAGGTTTCAATTCCATTTCAACACGTCATCCTAGGTTTGTGGCAGACAACTTGCCACCACTCATTGAGTATTGGAGTTGACTTCTGATTCAACTCAATCACTCACATCTATATGTACTTACTTCTCCAATCAATGAAACGGTTGACTTTGTGCTTCTAATTTATCTCTTCGATTCTAGGTTTTTACACTTTTTAATTTTAGAAAAAAACACATTTGGTTATAGAAAAGAGACTTTCTTTTGAATCAGTCAGTCGACTTGATGATGCTATTAAAATCCTTAAGATTAAAGAAAACCTTGATCTACATGCTACCCAACTGCATTTTTTTCCTAATTTCTCCAAAACTAGCATGTCGAGAGATAACTAGTTCCCTATCTACTCATCTCCCGCCTAAGAAAATCTATTGAAGGATATGACTAAACCGCGCAAAACCCAGAATCCTATTAAAATATTTACCCTTTTAAGACTAAAATGAGGATTAGAAATATGACTTTTTAAATATCTATAACCAATTCTATAATATGTTATTGAAGCCCTCATTTTACCACGTTAGATACATCAAATATACAATATATTGTGGAAACCCTTATCATACCGCACGAGTCTATCAATCTTTCCCACTCTAATTGTGTGTCGTATAAAAACTTATGAATGGCTCAACCCTAGAGGGAGCCACATTTATCCCCATATTTAAAAGTTGAGAGGCTTCCAACAGTGGCAACAAGTTTGTTTGTAAACATTTGACCTTTTCAAAAAAAAAATGGCAGTCATTTACATGTTTTATAAAATAAATTGACAATAAAGATAATATAAAAAAGTAAGTGATTACACTGAGAGGCATCTACAGTGACATCAAAAACCTTTTTCAATTTATACTTTTCTATTTTAAATTGACATGCATCTGCTGGTTCAAACTTTTAAAGTGTGAAGATTATCTGCCTCTGTAATTTGCCAAGCATCTAAAGTTGTATCAAATGGAATTTGCATATTATTGGCATTATAAATCTTACATTAAGTAAACGGTGAGATTGGAATAGCTTAACATTATATCTTTGAAGATATAAATTATTTTTATCAACACACAATACGTATTCACAATCAATGTTTTGAATTTTAAGCATTTTTAATCCTCAATCTTGATTTAAAACTAAGAAAACATTTTAAAGGATTGAGAAATAAATATACTCTCATATTTGGTACTCTGGTGACTTTATTTTGATGTAAAGATGTGGATATAATTTATAAGAATGATATCACATTCTGACGGGTTGAAAATGCGTTTGTCATTTCTTATTTTCTAGGAGTTGATGTTGTATATTGCCCATGGAATTTGAAGTTGTAAATATGATAAAAACTAACCATGGTTTCATCCTTATGGTAATGGGAATGTAGATTGACTATATTCAAGGGGATATGTGAAATCACGTTGAATGGGAGTAGCTCGGTGAAAAGTGAGGTATGAGTTTCCCTTATGTTTCATTTAAGTATTTGAAGTTCAAAACTTTACCAAAAATTATAATATAGTTATAAAAGGGTTACAATATTCTAATCTTATCTTCCTGTGATTTTGGTAATTGTACAACTAGAGCATTCATTCCAAGAATATTTTTTTCCTTTGTGTGAATGTTTTATTTTTCTAGTCACAATGCAAAGATTAGAGGAGTTTTTAGTGGCATGAACAATTTTAGTCTCACGATCAATTCCCTTAGAGGAGACCGATTTAGCATTTCATTCAAAACAAGAAACAACTTGTGTGGGTATCATTTTATTTTGGGGTTTTAAAATTCAAGCATATCCACATGATCGACTTAAAATGTTAATTTTGATTATTGCAGGGAGTGTTTTATCTATGAAACTTTGGTTCTTGTCAAAAAAAGACATCAAGAAACATAAAAATTCTCTAATTTTGGTAGACAAAGGAATATTTGAAGAGTAAAAAATTCAGATATACCAAATTTCATTGGAGTGAAGAGGCATTTGATGAGACAAATAAAGATGAAAAGAATCTCATGTGCTCATTGAGATGCTTGAGTGAATTGGGTATGGAAAATAAATATTCTTTAAGCATTTTCAAGAGATGTTGTTAATATTAAATTGTATTATATAATTTATGGTGGACATCTTTTGTACTTGTTTAAAAATCTTTTGTATTATCTCAATTGTTACTTCATATTTTGGTAGTCTAGTGGCTATATTTTGATGTAAAGACGTGTATATAATTTATAAGAATGATATCAAATTTTGGTGGGTTGAAAATGTGTTTGTCATTTCTTATTTTCTAGGAGTTGATATTGTATATAAGTTCCCATGGAAGTTTAAGTTGTAAATATGCTAAAAACTAACCATGGTTTCATCCTTATGATAATGAGAATGCAGATTGACTATTTTCAATGGCAAATGTGAAATAACGTTGAAGGGGAGTAGCTCAGTGAAAAGTGAGCTATGTTTTTCCCTTATGTTTCATTTAAGTATTTGAAGTTTAACACTCTACTAAAAGTTATAATATAGTCATAAAAGGGTCGCAACATTCTAATATCATATTCTTTCAATTTTTGTAATAGTACAACTAGAGCGTTCATGTTAGAGTCAAAAGGGTATTTTCACTTATTAATTAAATCATTATTGATTTAATTATTAAGTCACCTTTCACTTATTAATTAAATCATCATTTGATTTAATTATTAAGTCTCACTTATTAATTAAATCATTATTGATTTAATTATTAAGTCACCTTTCACTTATTAATTAAATCATCATTTGATTTAATTATTAAGTCCCTTTTATCTCTATTTCACTTAAGCTAAACTTTAGGCGTGCAATAATTGATTCTTCTATTAATTATTCATGCAACCTTGGTTTGTTCACCCAACCTTGGTTTAATCACCCAACCTTGGTTTGTTCACCCAACCTTGGTTTAATCACCCAACCTTGGTTTCTTCACCCATCTTTGGGTTTTAATCTCCTTTATAAGGATTGATCACTTTTTAATTAAACAATCCTTTGTGTAATTTCATTCCATTTTTATTGAATCAATTGAGGATGTTTCCTCTTTCATAGATCTATTGTTTTTGGCCTCCATAGCTTTTGCTTCTCTCTTTTTGTGACAGGTGTTTGCATGCAGGTGATTCTTGGGAGCTGTAGGGTTGATAGTTTTTCATCAACTCCAACATGGTATCAGAGCTCCGCGCTTTCATGCCCCTATTTTCTTCATGAGAAATTTGGCCTTGTTCTTTAAATCTCTATTTTGGAGAGGTTTTTGTCTTAGATTTTCATGGATTTTGAGAGGATTTATTTTTTGGAGCACTTTGGGCAAAAACCAACATCTGGGTTGTGTCTAGAAGGCCTAAGAAACCCAATTTTCATATAAGGCATGTCCAATTTAGACACAATTGAAATTTAGGGACTATTTTTTGCATGCACGGCCTTTGGCACATTTTACGAGGCTAAAGTCTGCCTCGATTTCCATGCTGCCTCAATTTTCATAACATCTCAATTTCTGTGCCACCTCAATTTGCATGCTACCTTGATTTGTGTGCCACCTTGATTTGTGTGTCATCTCAATTTATGTGCTGCCTCGATTTGCATGCCACCTTGATTTGTGTGCTACCTTAGTTTCCATGCCGCTAATGTTAGCATTCGCAGGTCTGACAATGAGGTTAAATTTGACAGCCACGAAACCATCATTTTACTTGTTTTTTTTCATAATGAGTAGCGTGGTTGTTTCCCTCTATCTGGAGCAAACGGAGGCTGATTTTCGACTTCTTTATATCATCGAAAAGCTCTTTCCGAGCCAGACGCTTTTATGGAGGTTAGATTTTTTTATTTTTCCATCTTGCAGCCTTTTTTGGCAGTCAAAGTCAGAAATCTATTTTGCACTTTAGTAGCCATATTTTGCTCATTCGGACTCTATTTTTTGACTTCCGCATGGCGTCAAAAAGCTGGTTCTATTATATTTCTTCTTGTATGGGTCTCACACCCAAAATTTGCTCCAGGTAGTTTTTATTCAATTTTTTTCATTTTTACAATCCGGTGGATATCTTGGATGTTTCAGGTCCTTGGATCATTTTCTGTGCATGGGATGACTCTTTGAGAGGAGTTACATATGTTTCTTTTGCTTTCAGTCATTTCTAGATATTGTATACATCATTTTCTGTAATTTTTTGCAAACGCACTAAGATAAAGTGCCATCATGCATGTTTGGGATCCTACACATTTTGTCTTGATTATACTTGCATTATTTATAAAGTGCCATGGGGGATTTGTTAAACCTTTGTCAAGTGAGTGTTCCTTCCATGACATTAGCCTCATGTGTGTCAGCGACTGATCATCCTTGACATATACTTTATTTCTGCTTGTACATTCTTCATCATGCAGTTTTTTGTTGGCAGTCTCTCAGTGTATCTGTTATACCTCTCCCTATCAGCATTATGGGGGGGTATTACAGTTGGTTCTTATGTTTCCTTAGTTTGATGGAGTGAGCTATGTATTTAGTATTTGTTCCTATGTACTAGGCGAATGCAGTGGCTGGTACCTATGCATTTTGTTGAGATGGATCATTTACCATATGGACACTCTTCTTTTGTTCCTATTTTGGAGGCTTCAGACTTGGCATGTTTTCCATTTGTATCTTTGAGTTTTGATGTTTGCCTTGTTTTCCATCCAGATTCGAGTAGTGTCATTTGAGGGCACTCATACAGAGCAGTTATTTCACAGTTTTTTGCAGCCTCATGCTTCAGAGGTGTTCTACATATTCTTTCTTTGTTCCTATTTTTTGGGACATTCTCTAGTTTGGAGGCTTCTTCAGTCCTTCACTAGACTTCATCTCTTTTTGGAGTGGGGTTTTTCCCACTGGGTTTTCTCCTTTTCTCCTCTTTATAGAGATTTTTTGTACTTGGGTACCTCATCAGGCCATGTTGCCGGGACCCATCTTTCCTACTTTCTGCAGTTATTTCTAGGTTTTTTAGATTCTCCATAATTTTATCTTAAGGGGGGTGTTAGAGTTAAAAGGGTGTTTTCACTTATTAATTAAATCATTATTGATTTAATTATTAAGTCACCTTTCACTTATTAATTAAATCATCATTTGATTTAATTATTAAGTCTCACTTATTAATTAAATCATTATTGATTGAATTATTAAGTCACCTTTCACTTATTAATTAAATCATCATTTGATTTAATTATCAAGTCCCTTTTATCTCTATTTCACTTAAGCTAAACTTTAGGCATGCAATAATTGGTTCTTCTATTAATTATTCATGCAACCTTGGTTTCTTCACCCAACCTTGGTTTCTTCACCCATCTTTGGGTTTTGATCTCCTTTATAAGGATTGATCACTTTGTAATTAAACAATCCTTTGTGTAATTTCATTCCATTTTTATTGAATCAATTGAGGATGTTTTCTCTTTCACAGATCTGTTGTTCTCTCTTTCTATGACAGGTGTTTGCATGTAGGTGATTCTTGGGAGCTATAGGGTTGATAGTTTTTCGTCAACTCCAACAGTTCATTCCAAGAAGCGGGTTTTTACTTTATGTGAATGTTTCATTTTTCTAGTGAGAATGCAAATATTGGAGGAGTTTTTAGTGGCATGATTAATTTTAGTGTCACAATCAATTTTAGTGTCACGATCAATCTTAGTGTCACGATCAATTCCCTTAGACGAGATGGATTTGCCATTTTATTTGAAGCAAGAAGCAACTTGTGTGGGGTTTCAAAATTCAAGCATATCCACATGATTAACTTAAAATGTTAATTTTGGTTAGTGCAAGGAGTGTTTCATCTATTGCACTTTGGTTCTTTTCAACAAAAGACTTTAAGAAATATAAATATTCTCTAACTTTAGTAGACAAAGGAATATTTTAAGAGTAAAAATTTCAGATATGGAACCAAATTTCATTGGAGTGAAGAGGCATTTGATGAGACAAATAAAGAAGACAAGAAGCTCATTGTGCTCATCGAGATGCTTGAATGAATCGAGTATGGAAAAGAAACATTTTCAAGAGATGTTGTTACTATTAAATTTTATTATATAAGTTATGGTGGATTCTCTTTTCTAGTCATTTAAAAATCTTTTGTATTATATAAATTGTTACTTCAAAGTATTAGTTTTTTTTGTTAGGACCGAGAAAATAAGATAGGTTGTTGTGTGATGAATATAGCATTTGGAATAAATATTTTTTCTTTAGGGATGATAGGGGTCATATATGTTCTGAATCTACAGGCAATATTAGGATGGAAGGTGATGTATTTGTTCAAGTGAGTTTTGTAGATTATGTGATGGGTTCTCTAGAGATTTTTTAAAAAAAAAAAGTATCTACATGAAAGAATATTTTTTTTAGTGTATGATTAGGGTAATTTACTCTATGTGAATAGTAAAACTCTACAGTTTGAGTCAAACGGTAGGCTTATTTAATTAAATTATTCAGTTAGACTTAGATTGGAATTGAATTTTTCTTTTTTCAACCTTACATTTTTTTAGAATTGATATTTGTTTCGAAAAAAAAATTTAAAATATAAGTATGTTAATTAGCCCCGAGCAAAAAGTTATTTTGTCTTCCTTGTTAAGTTTCTACTTGTTTACTATTGTTCACCCCTATTTTCTTTGAGATATTTTCAGTTAATCTAATCAGTAATCTCTAAATATCATCAAATCTTTAAGACATCTTTTTTTTTTTTTTAAAGGGTAAAAATGGTAGTGCCATTGGGAAATATATATTAATAAAGCTGCTTCAAGGCCTCATAAGGGAAAGAAGCAGAAAGAAAACCCTTAATCCTTGGCCATTACATACAAATAGAGCAATATTATAGTAAGGGAAAAAGCAGAGAAGAACAGGACAGAGGCATGAACTTTACATACGTAAATAGTTTCCACTTTGACAAAATCCAATACCACAGAAAAACAGGGGAAGGTGTCCCTGCTGACCCAAGATACTAAGAATATATGTTGATGGGGCCCTTAACCTATACGGCCTGCCTTAAGAGTAATGGTTTCAAAATGCCTAGAACAGAACAAAATTGGCATTTTCTTACTTGTATACCATTACGGCTGTTGTTGCCGCTTCCCCAGCCGTTGCCCGCTTCTGCCTTGGGAGTTCTTTGATGAAGTTGGAGATAGCACTGATGGGGTAGACTCTGAGAGGCCAAATTTGACATATGCTATGATAGTAGATAGTCTTTCGAAAAGCAGGAATGCTTTGGCCACCATGCCATTTGGAAGAATATCCATAATTTTAAACTCTTCTTTTCGCAACATCGCCTGGTCTCGTCGCTCCAGTGCCTACTTGAGTGTGTCATATAGCTTCGCACACTCTTTCTTCTCTTCTAACTGCTAAGGAGAAAAAAGGCCCCCAACCCAGGCTTTTGATCCTTGTAGGTTGTACTTATGTAGTGCTATGTGGGTTGCCTTAGCTGAAACATATTCAGGACACAGTACTTTGCTAGCCATATCTAAAAGTAACGTATTGTCAGGGAGCATGTCATACTAATTAGAGAGGAATACTGAGATGACCTGGGAGTGGAAGATGTGCCTTGGCGTGTCTGGTACCAGAATCTCATCCCCTATGACGCCTTTTATTGCATCCAGTATTTTATTGGGCAAGGCCTTAAACATCACTTGCATTTGTCTATCAACGTATGGCCCTGAAATGGGGTGTTCCTAGTTCTTGACATTCAAGAAAATTCACAGATTTTGTTCATGGTAGCCCATTATGGATTTTTCGCTTGATAACGATTGAAGGAAACAAAGTAGTGGTTTAAGTGAAGGGATTAGATATTTAAAGAGTCATTCCCTTCTTTAATTAGCATGATGCCTATCACATGGGTCTGTCTTGTTTAATAACTCTGAATAATTCTCACGAGTTTCTAATTTTTAGAGATATTCTCTCTCTTGTGGATTTGGGCATATTCGAACGTAGATAAGCAGATCATAGTTTCCATTTAATCCCCTCGTGTTGCAGATTCTGAGGATATTTGGCTCTCAGAGGAAATTTTAATACTATGTTATTACTCAGAAGGATAAGTATGTGACAAGGATGCCAGCTCACCTTTTCTGTGCGATTTTGCTGAAGCACTTAAGTTGTCACCACTTCTTGATAGGGCATCGATGGCCCAAATGTGTGTGTTGGGGAGTTTTTGTATATTGGCCCGTGCGAGTGTATGAGCCTCAATTCCCCATACGTCCTTTTAGTACCCTTCCCTGATTACATACCCCAGGTATTTGATGAGATGTAATTGGCACATGTGGGATGATGCAATTTCCTGCTACCCTGCCCTGAATATATATTCAACATGTTCGATGTGTTGTGTTTGGTACATGTTGATTAATATAATTACCTACTTTCTTCTGTACGTACTACCACTGATAAACCAGGGTGGAAGGCTTACATCACTTCCTCCTTAAGGAATTTTGGTACTTCATTTACTTGTACCTAGACATTGTCCGATTCCCAGTCTACCACGCTGTCTTCTACCCCCAGATTTGCTAACCAGTCTACGAGTTTGTTACCTTCCCTGTAGCAATGTGAGATTCTATATGAGGAGAATATGGGAAGGAGCTTTGTGACTTCCTTGAGTACATATTGGAGTTCCCAATTAACCGATGCTTTCGTAGATAGGTATGAGATAATGATCAGTGAATCCCCCTCTATATGCAGCTCAGAGACCCCCAAACGTAAAGCTTGTCTAACTCCACACAGGATAGCTCTTGCTTCTGCTAGATTATTGGTTCCATCTGGTAAGTTGCAATGTGCTGCTACAACGACTGATTTGTCCCACCTCCTCAGGACAAAACCCACACCTGATCTCCCAGGGTTGCCTTTGCATGCACCATCGAAGTTAAGTTTGATAAAATTACCCTCCGGGGGTCTCTATTTGTAGTCTTTTCTAATCTGTTGCTTGGGCATTCTACCTATCAAAACTTCGTGGAATGGAATGTGGATTTGTTTCCATTTGTTAAGAATTCCATTGTCGGAAGATGAGAATGTGGATGAGAGTTTCTTAGTCTTAGCCACATGAGCATTCACCATTTTTGATATACTTTTTTCAACCAAGATATAAACCTGTTCTGCCGGGGAAGGTTGGTGTCTGAATACTCTTTTGTTTCTTTCCCACCATATGTTCCACATTACTGCCACCGGGGTTACTCGCCAAATACTGGAGAAGAAAGTCTCTTGATGGAGGAGGGGCCACTAGAGAAGAGTCATCTTCAGGGATTTATTGAAGGGGCCCTGCCACCCAAGTTTGTTTAGGCACCATTTCCATACCTTTTGGGCGAAGTCACATCCTACCAAGAGATGGTCTGTGTCTTCTTCTACTAATCCACATAGTGGACATGGGAAGGAATCCGTGATCCCGAGTCTCTTTAATCTTGAGCTTGTTAGTATCCTGTCTTGGATAGTGAGCCATGTAAATGCATCGATTTTTGGAAGAATTGCACTATGCCATGCAAATTTATGAATGGGGAGGCTTTGGTTTGGTATATATACCAGAGAATTATACCCTTCTTTGATTGTGTAACTGCCCGATTTACTTTTTGTCCATATCAGCCTATCCTTCTCCCCACTGATGGATAGGAATCTGTTCCTTAATATGTTTTGGAGCTGTGATTTTTCATTAGGAGGAATCGGAAGGTGGGAGAAGTCTTTCCATTTGTACTTTTCATCTTGTAGTGTGAAGTAGTCATGAACCTTGACTCCCCATTCTTGTTCAAGCACTGTTCTGGCGGATTGGAGATGTTGACTGGAAGAGAGTTTTTTGTGGCCGTTCCACGATTCTGCCCAGAACAGTGCCTGTGATCCCGAATTTATTTGCCATGACAGGTGGGGGAGTATAATGCTTCTACTCGTGGGGGGCTGGAAATTGAGAAGATTCTCTCCGGGGTGTCCGCATCGAGGTATTTTGTCCTGATAAGTTGGCTCCAGAGGCTCTCGGGTCTGTCATAGATTTTCCAGGACAGTTTGGCTCCCAGGTTCCTCTCATGCAGTTTATGGAAGCTCAGGCCCCATTTTATTTAGGTTTGCAAAAGTTTTTCCAGGAAACCAAGGGAATTTTTGCCTTATTATCAATGTTCCCTTTCCAGATGTGAATGTTTTACAAATTGATCTAATCACTCTCTGCGAATAGACTACCAAAATATGTGACCAATAAATGGAGCGAAACATCGTTTGGCCAACTATACTCTGCATTGCCTTATAACTCTTTCACTTTTTCATGAAACTCAAGGGCTACGTTAAATCTTGTATTATTAACTGATTCTACCTTTGTGTTTGCAAACAGTCACAGTCTTCTACCAAAATATACCACCTTAACATTCATTCATTCTGAAATAAAGTTTCAGAATTTAAAACAACATACAAATAAACATGGACAGCAAAGTTATAATTGACGTTCCCGAACTTGAGAATGGCGATAGTTATTCATTATCCCAAACACTTAATAATGAAGGATGGCCTGGTAATATTACGGACTTGTCAGTCTCACAAGGAGTCGCAACACATGATGCGAATACATGCCAATCAGAAAACCAAACAGCGGATTGTTTAACACTTAAAACATCCGACTTACTTTCACTCGATCTGCCTCCACTTGACGAATCCATTCTCAAATCTCTAGACGTGGAGTCAGAATATGACTGATAATGAAAACAATATCAATGACTTAGGGTTAGGGTTTCCCGAGCCTGCGGGACTAAAGAAAGTGGCTGAGCTTGCAAGGGCTCGTACGGAACAACTTGACCCCAATTGTATTGGATGGAATGCACCCATGTTTTCTACTCATTTCATGGACTGGGGAATTCCACAACAGAACCTTCAATAAC
>MU223174.1:4537640-4588439 GCA_018584345.1 Thuja plicata | reverse complement strand
AGGAATAAGAGAGAAAACTTGTATAAGGATACACTGTCCAAAACAAAGAAGACTCGGTAGAATTCTCGGGATATAAGAGATCTTATTTTGAGAAATAATAAAGAGGGAAATTAATTGCTAATGAGAAACATTCATATATAATTCCTAATCAAAACTGAACATTCTTTCAACTTTTATTTTCTTATAAAAATTTTATAAAATGTTGGATAATTGTTTATTCTTGTATTTTATTTATAATTTTCATTATATTGTTATAATAAAATAAATGTTTTAGTTAAGTATTGAAATGGCTATTTATATTAATTATAATAAAATAAAAAAATTAAATAAAAAGGATGCATAGAGATAGTTGTATTTCAAGTAGTTTGTCGATTTGAAAAAATTAATAAAAATATTAAAGTACTATCAATTAAGTTATATTATAAGCAATTAATTTCAAGAATCATAATCAATTAAATTTTCATATCTTAATTACCTTGTTCATGACAAGAATCTACGCGTAACAGAAAACAAAAGCATTGTTAAGATTATACTTATTAGTGTATATTTCTTCAAGAGATTGATTGGTAGTCTAAGTAAAAATAAAATAGAACTAAATTATATTTATAATTTTTTATTATTTAACATAAATATATATAGATTTTATAGTTAAAAAATTAATATCTATTTAAACTATTGCATATACACACATTATAGTTGTTACTATTTGAATTTTTTTATATAAATTTAAACTTTAAAATATGTTTTTGATTAGAAAAAGCAGCCAAGACAAGGGGGTTGACTTGAACATACATAGCCAGCACAAGAAGTGCAAACTACCAGCAGAATACAGCACATGGGTCAAAACAACCTCACCCAATACCCTTCTTCAACATCAAAAATGAGAAAATAAAACTAATAGGCCCCAACTCCACCATGGAGCTGGTAACAAGCTTGCACTCCCTAACAGACCCCAGCCTCACCTTGGAGTTGGTAACCAATCTGTGAAAGTAAGTATCTAAGTGCTTGACATTAAAGCAGGAATTACGAGTAATAGTAAAGCAGGAATTAAAACTAAACTAGTAGCAAGAGTAATCCCTAACAGACCCCAGCTTCACCTTGAAGCTGGTAACGAGTCTGTGATAGTAAGTTTCAAAGTAATTAACATAAAAGAAAAAATTACTTTTATTATCAAGGGAATTAGGTCTAAACCCAATGTAAGAGTTCATCAGAATCACACTAATGCCCTCAATGGCTAGCCAACAAAAATCAAAGACAAAGAAAAGCATGGAAAGAAAGGAGGTTAGTTGGGGTTTTTACCCCCATTATCCAGCAACAGCTTGAGCCAATCCTCCGCAAGGAATTGGAACAAATTCTCATTCTTGTGTTCTTCCTCTTGGGTAGACCCCTTCGTTATTTGCAGGAGCTAGAGAGTGGTAGCCGCCGAGTGCATAACCTTCACCGCGAACCCAGGAACTTTGTTGAAGCTTTCATTCAGGTGTTTAATTTTCTCCCTAACCACTGCCAGATCCATTTTAGAAACTGACTCTAGGGAGGAATCCTGAAGAGTTTTAACATCCTTCTGGATATGGGAAATTTCATTCACCATAGCCTGAAGACTCTCAGTCATCCTATCCTTAACCTTCGGGGATCCAATTTTGGTTTCCACCTCTATCTTGGGTTCCTCTGCCGCCACCTGAGGGTTCACAGACAACAGGGAAGTGCTTCGCAAGTCCGCATTCTTATCTTTGGAAAGCTTCTTCTTGGATAGGTCCATGATAGGCATAGTGAAGCTAGTCGAGACTTGGGGAGAGTCGAGGCTCTTCTTATCCCCACCCAAATCTTGAGGGACTTTGCCTTTTTCTTTCTCCTTGATTTTTCTTTTTTCCCTTTTTTATTGTTTCCACTGGTGTTTCTTTTTTTAACCTCCTTCTCCGAATCTTTTGTTTCATCCTCCTCTTCATGTACCATTTCCTAACCGCTTTCTGCTTGAAATAGGTTTTGGCAATTCTGAGGGACCTCTGTCTTTTCTCAGTATCGTCCTCGTCCTCCTCAAACTCAATGGTGATTTGGGTTCCACCCATGGACCCAGCATTTATCTTTTTATCTGGGGTTTTGGATGAAGATGAGGGGTTAGAAGAACTCGTCGTCTCCATAGTGCCCTTCGGTGTGGTAATACCCTGTAGAGAGACAATTCTTGGGGGACACAGGGCAAGGTGGAAATTATAGAGGTGGAGGATAAGCCCTTGGTGGAGGATACAATAATTTTTCTTGGCTTTTAAATTTTCTCTCACATCTAAAACAAAGGTTTCAAGAGAGTGAAGAAGGTAAAACGGGAAGGATATAGTATCATTGTACCTGAAGTGATTAAGCAGGGGAAAGTGGTAGTTGTAGCAGGTGCCAAAGTGACCTTCCAAGGTAATGTACTTCATGAGAATGAGGCAAACATCATTCCATGGGCTAGGCAACTCCTCCATTTTAAATCCTCCATGGATTGGAACTGGAATCTCCATTTTCTTGAAGAATCTCGCCTTACCAATGTCGTCGCAACTCTTCGTAATATTTTTCCACTTTTTCCCCTCTGTGGAGAGCCCCGTAGCCTGAGCTATAAATTCTTAGATAACCTCAAAGGTAATGCCATTTATAGTAACTTTGTGCTCAATCCATGTTTTAACCAGTAGCATGAAGATTATTTCATCACAGCCTCCCATAGCTTCCATGTAGGGGTAAAACCCACCTTCCTTTAGATAGGTTACCGCACACTGGTTTTTGAGAAACCTAGCCTGAATCCTAGGGGGTCCACCCTCAATCTGTATCTCCACCGACATAACACCTTTCACACCACCACCAAACATTCTCAAAACCAGATTCTTGCAGAAGCTACTAACCCAAAACCAGAGGACAAAATTACACATGACAAAAAACTAGTTGGGAATAAAATCCAGCTTTTTGAAATGACAAGTACCGGTCACAAGATTAGCCAGAGTAATTGCAGAGTTTTTGTGTATCTTGTAATGATTTATTTCCCCATAATTAATGCACCACCTAGCCCTATCCATCTTTTTCAGCGTATCATGCCTCATGTTATTCTCCACGTCAGTTCAAAATTTGAAAAGGCCTATACTTTTCCCTAAATTGGAGTTAATAGCCCATCTTTTCAGACTTCTACAAATATTAAAAGCCTTTCCCATCATTTTTTGAAAATTTGAATTCTGCCCAATCCTCATGATTCTATCCACCGCCTCACCCGTCCAATCATATTCAAGCTTGCACTTCATGGGTTAAGTATTTTCTTTTTCGACAAGCAAGGCAGTTTGCTTGGAAAGGGAGCCCAGGTTTCTCCAGCATCTGAGACCATGTTGATTAAGCCCCGTGGCTACCAGCTTGTCAGCCACTACATTTCCCTCCCAGAAAATGTGTTGTAATTTAAACTCGTCGAATATGGGGAGAAGCGAATAGATGTCTTGTAGCAGATATGACAGTTTCTAGTCAGCTTTAAAGTTTCCTTTAACCATATCAATAATGATTTTGGAGTCTCCCTCTATAACCGGTCTTTTAACTCCCAAGGTAACCTCCACCTTTAGGCCCCATATGAGGGCATAGATTTATGCCATGTTATTTGACCCCAATCCAAGGTTTATCACATAAGGAATGATCATCTTGCCATTATTTTCACGGAGGATACCCCCACCCACAACAGACCCATCGGATGCAGCTCTGTCAAAGTTTAGTTTGGTGAAATTTTCCTCCGGGGGGGTCCATTTGGTATTTTGTCTAGCCACAACCTTGGATCAGTCAAACTTATAGAAGGAGGGAGGTAGTTTCCAATCCTTAGAAATCACATAGTCAAGACTCCTGGGGGGAGGTGGGAGGTTTCCAGTGGCAGGTAGAAAGATTTTCCTTTAGCAGATTCACAGCCAGACGTGCCATCCCCTTAGCATAATTTTCCTCCCCTCTGAAAATCCAGTTATTCCTTTCCTTCCAAAGGTTCCAACAGATATGCGGTGGTAACAACCTCCAAAGGGTGTTGATGAGTGAGTGCTTCCCAAAGTTTCCCCAGTTGCAAACAAATTGGTCCAAATCCTCCACGAAGACCCAATTCAGTCTCATAATACTCAAACTTTTGGCCTAGACTAGGGTCGTGTAAGGATAGTGGATGATAATGTGGTTGATAGATTCTGAATGAGTTTTTCAAAGACCACATCTGTTGACTAAATGTATCCCCCTTTTCTGTAGATTATCTAGTGTAATAATTTTACCATGAAGGACAGTCAACCAGAAGAAATTGATCTTGGGGATTAATTGGGGAGTCCAGACTTTCCCCCAGCTATTTTCATCCACCACAGTCTTTAGATTGGTTAGATAAGCAGACTTCACCATTATTTCCCCAGAATTGTTATGACACCAAATGGCTTTGTCTTTAGTTCGGGAAATAGGAATTATGACACCTTCAATAAGCTTTTGGATTTCTTCTATATAAGGTGGGACTTGTGACTAGTCCTAGAAAGCATCAGCGAGAGCTTTCCAATTATTACCTTGAGAGATGTAATTGCTGACTTCACTTCCAAAGTGGGAGATCAGTCTATCCTTGAGTGTACCAAATTTTGTCTGTCCCAGGGGTTTTTCCCCCACCCACCAATAATCCTAGAAATGGATGTGAGTGCCATTACCGACCAACCATTTTAGACATTTCAGTAGACTTCCTTTCCTTTTATAGATGAAATTCCATATTTTTGAGCCAGGGGGAAGACTTTTCCCGTAGGGGAATTGGTCATTGTAGCAATATTTGGCCTTCATAATCCTGCACCATCCAAAAGTTCCTCTAAAGTGTTGCCAGCCCAATTTAGAGATGAGAGCTTTATTTAGGTCCTTGATTTTTCTCACTCCCATCCCTCTGACCAACTTTGGCTTGCAGACAGTGTCCCAGTTGACTAGGTTCATTCTAGCCTTTTCCTCCATCCCAGAAAAAAGAAAATTTCTCTAGATTTTTTCCAGCTTCTCCGTATTCCTATCATTAATTTTGAATAGGGACAGGAAATAAACCAGAATACCTTGGAGTGCAGCAGAAAGAAGCTGGAGTTTCCCAGCATTGCTGAGAACCTTACCTTTCCAACTCACCAATTTATTCTGCATATTCTCCACAATGGAGCTTCAGAACTCATCAGCAACTTCCTTCACTGTGAGCGGGAGACCAAGATAGGTATCCAAGAGTGAAGCTCCCTTACAGCCTAGGCAATTCAGAATTAGACTGTGCGTTCTCAATTTAGTGTTCAAGAAGTAAATTTTGCTTTTGTTTTAATTGATCACTTGGCCTGACGCCAAAGCATATTTGTTCAGTAGTTGTTTGCACTCTCTAGATTCTCAAATGGAGGCTTTTCCAAAGGGAAACATATCATCAACAAACTGTTGAAGAACTTCTGGGTTAAGGGTGGAAGCCGGTTTAAAACAAGAAATAGATCCAACATTTTCCAATTTTAGTAAGTTTCAAGCTAGAACTTCAACCACTAGGAGGAAAAGGTAAGGGGATAGAGGGTTCCCCTGATGTAATCCCCTTTCAGGAGTAAAGGATCCCCAGGGTGTTCCATTGACCAACACCACAAAGTTAACCATTTCCACCACCACCTTTATAATATTGATGAACTTTTCATGAAACCCAAATTTCTTGAGTACCTCATACAAGAAATTCCAAATAACCTTTTCATAAGCCTTGGAGATCTCCAGTTTTAGAGCCATACCAGAATTCTTACCTTTCTCCATGGAGTGAATGATTTCGTGGGTGGTGATAACAACACTGAGAATCTGTCTTCTCGGGACAAACCCCTTCTGGTTGGGGTTGATGATTTTTGCAAGGAGGGGTTTGAGCCTGTTGGTAATGATTTTGGATAGGATTTTATAGGTAGTGTTACAAAGACTTATGGGTTGGAGGTCACTCAATAATTTAGGGTCTCGCACTTTAGGTACCAGGACAATGTAAGTTTTGTTGAGTCTTTTCAGGATACTACCAGTTCTAACAAAGTCGCAGACTGCATGGATGAGGTCGTACTTAACAACCCCCCAAAAGTGATGGAAGAAGGCCAGGGGAAACCCATCCAGACCCGGGGATTTATAGGCTCCCATGGAGAACACCGCCAATTTAACTTCCTACTCAAAGACTTGAGATAAAAGGGTCTCATTGTCTCCCTCAAAAACAACTCTGGGGATAACTTCAATAAGGGAGTCAAAATTAGCATCCACCCTAAGCTTAGTTGGTCTTCAGAAGATTCCTTGGAAGAATTCAGCAGCATGATTACCAATATCATCCCCCTTCGAGAGCAGGTTCCCTTCAGCTTCCATGGATTCAATAGTATTTCTCCTTTTATGAATGGAGGTGGATCTGTGGAAAAAGGCAGAGTTACGGTCACCTTCCTTCAGCCATTGAACCCGTGACCTTTGCTACCAGAAAATTTCCTCCCTCTTGAGGTTTTTTTTCCATTTGTTTCTCCATTATTCCTCCTCCTAGTGCTCCTCCCAGGTTGCCTCCCCCATAGCCATGTCCTTCTGGAGGAGGGTCAGTTTCTCCTCATGATCTTTTTTGCATTGGAAGATGTCACCAAACTTTGTTTTACTTCACCTTTGGGCCTCCCTTTTGATGATTTTCAAATTTTTGGCAATTCTGAACATAGTTGTTCCCTTCACCGGGGTATTCCACCATTTCTTAATAAATTCTTCAAACTAATTGTGAGAGTGCCACATGATTTCATAATGAAAGGGATGGGGTCCATTTTGTTTCCTCTCTTCCCAATCATGGATCAAAGAGGAGTGGTCAGAAAATTTTCTTGCAAGGTGTGAGAGGCTGAGAAAAGTAGAAATATCCCAACCCCTAAAACCAACCATCTATCCAGTCTAACTTGTATGAGGTGTCTTCTTGTTCTGTTGTTGGACCAAGTAAAACCCAATCCCTATAGGTCTAGATCGGCCAGGTCATTGTGTCTTATAAAATCAGCTAGCTCCTGCATACTTTCCAAGAATTCTTGTGTGCCGCCACTTTTCTTAGAGGGGAATAAGGGAGTATTAAAATCTCCCACACACATAGTGGGGTGACATTGATTATTTTATATGAGGTTGGATATTTCCCTCCAAATTCTACTACGTTCTCCTCTAATGTTAGGAGCATAGATATTAAACAAGTACCAAGAAATATTATTCAGAGTAAACAAAACAACAAGGAAGTTATGAGAAAAAGCCATAGCGTTACTAGATAGCTTACAATGGTTCCAAAGATTGGCCACACCTCTAGAGGCCCCATCAGCTTCACTATATAGAAAGGCTGCACTGGCCAAATATTGTCCACCAGAAGCGCGAAGTTTTGATACTTCATTTTCACCTCCTGAATAAGAACCACATCAAACTTGAACTCAAGAATAGTTTGAACTCAAGAATATACTTCTTCAGAGAAAACTATTTTTGTGGGTTGTTCATGCCCCTTATGTTCCATGAGAGGAACTTCATCTTTTGTTTTTTGGGAGTCTTCTAGGGTTAATTTTCTTCCATTGGCAATGGCCCTTGCTGCTTCTTTAGCTCTAACTAATTTTGCAGATGGTCGACCTAGTTTGGTTTCATTCCCCACATCTGCTTTCTTTTTTTTATCCACACTCTCATCCCCCTTCTTACTTCTATTTTTCCTTACTTCTAGTTTTTGTTTTCGGTTCTTACAAGTCCAAGAGATTGGTCGATGGCGGTGAGTGGGACAATATTGGTATTTCCATCACCAACCCCACCCCAAGATGGGTTGGGGATGGAAATCCCCCCAGTCTGTCAAACTACTCAAATCAGTAGTTGTTTCAGTCAAAATTCTTTCTGTGACCAGTGCCTTCTTCCCAATGTTGGTTTCTTTATTTTCTTCCCCTTTTGTGCTTTCTCTGTGAGAGTTGGGGGCCACATATAGGTCATCAACCAACTCTCCTTCCTCAAGATCTACCACCTTTTCTACCTCTTTAGCCTTTTCATTCCCCTTAACCCCCATCCAAGGAGTAGGCTCATGGCCCTCAACAACGGGGGGAGGGGCTTCTGTTGTTCTCATGGAACCATCAGTCTGGTCCCTAACCTTGTCTTCAACATTCAAGGGTACTGAAGCAAGCTACCGAGAGTCTTGCTCAACAATCTTAGTCTATGCCTTGCATTCAGTGACCACATGCCCATTTTTACCATATTTTTGGCAGTGTAGAGTTGCATTTTCATACACAATGTCCTGGTTCCAGTTCCCCCATTTGGATTTAAGCATCACAAATTTGGGGAGGGGGCTATTCATTGTCACATTGACATAGAATCTTGAGAAAACCAACCTAGTTTTATGAGCGGTAACTGTATTCGCTGCCACATAGCTTCCAAATGAGTTCCCAATCCACTAGATCTCATTCTTTTCCCAGAATTCAAGGGGTAGCACATGTAATCAGACCCACACCAGTGTTGCTTTCTATAATTCCACCTCTAGATTGAAGCCTGGCTTCCATTTATCCATTAACAAAGCATGTTTTCCATAGAACCAGCTTACTGTGGAGACAAGAGTGTATTCCTCTGCATCGTTACATCGAAAGAGGAACATCCCCCTGGCATGGCTGAGATAGAAATAGTTCCCTTGATCTTCCATCTAGCCATACATGACCTCTGGACCATATCTATGGTGGGTCAGATAGTGACAAATCTCCCCACCAGGGCAAGTTGTAGTGATGCAGAAATGCCTTCAACCACACCATTTGGGACAGCAATCTCATGGCCAAATTCCCCTACCAAGAAAATAGGGGGTGTAGAGGTGTCAGGAGACTCTTTCCCCAACACCACCTGTTTCCAGCCCCCCACTGGGCCCTCTTTGACTTCTACCACAATCTTGGGGCAAGAATCCCCACCTTCCAGACACTGCAAATGAGCAGACCCCCAAAGGTGGAAAAGGCAGGATCCACAACTCTGCGGACTGCATAGAAGTCACTGCCATCCCTGTGAGAAAGCACAAGGAACAGGTCTGGGCATAGAATGTCTGTGCTCCCCGGGATCCGCAAGGGAGCAGAAGTCGAAGCTAGCATTCAAAAAAAAACAAGCGGGAAAGTTGCTGAAGTTGCAGAGTGTCTTCTAGTTTTTTAATATTTTCAGTTGCGTCTTCAAGTTTTTAAAATATGTTTCAACAACTGCACATTCACTTAAAATTTAGTTTACTAAATATTTTAAATAATCCATATTTTTACTTTATTTTATTCTTTTTGTTCACTGAATGAATTGAATATTTTATTAATATTAAAAGTATAAAAGTAACAAATTTTACTTTATTTTATTATAGAGCTATTTTATTAATTTATTCTATTATCTTATAAACATCTTCAAAGCTATAAGCTTATTCTATTGTATTCTCATGCAAATACCTACTTTTAAAAGTGAACCAACACATAAAATTCATCCTAGATCTATGATTAAGAACTAAAAAAGGTTTTATATTTAGAATTTTCTCATATTTTCTTGTTATAATTTTTCCTAAAGTGTTATGGTCTGCATGGGCTCTTTTGAGAATGTGTTAGGATTAAAAATCAATAAATGTAAGAAGGTAATATTCTGAAAATATTTATGTAAAATGATGGTGTAAATAAGATGTTTTATGACCCTCTAATATGGGTGTTCTCATGATAACTCTAGATGGTCTATATAAATTAGGTTTTTACATAAACATACTACTCTAGCATGCAATTTGAAAGGATTTACAATTTAGTTGACTCATAATATTATAATTTATATTCTCATGCAAATATTCACTTTCCATAGTACCCTAGCATGGAATCAAATCATTATATATTTATGTTAATGTAAATGTAAATGATGTCAATCTAGAATCACCTTTGATTCTATTTGGTTGGAGCATGGCATCCAACCTCAAGGGGATTGAATGAAACCATAAAAGAGACCTATAATGAGACAATAATATATTTTATCAAAGTATCTACAAGAATGCACTAATCCTAAATTATTTAGTTGGGATCTATAAGTGGATATATGAGTTGCACCACAGTGAGATCTGAATTTACAAACAATGGAAGCTAATAGATATATAATTAGGTGTCATAATTATGATGCAATAGTCTACCTAGATATATAATACTCTCAACTCATTTTCAAATAGGATAAAAAACTATTTTGATTAAAAACAGTCTACCTAGGTGCTTGAGAAGGTAAATTACAATTGTATTCTTATGCAAAAATGCTCCTCGATATATGAAAAATAACTAGAAATTTTTTTTATAGCTAGAATTGTCTCATATTTCCTTGTTATATTTTTCCCTAAAGTGATATGGTTTGTACGGGTACTTTTGAGAATTTGCTACTTTATAGTTATGTACTCTTTACTCAAGCACCTAGGTAGACTATTTTTATAAATTTAGAAACACAATTTAAAATTAACACGTGTGAGAAGGTAATATGTTAAAAATGATTATGTTAAATGATGGTGTAATTAAGATATTCTATGATCCTCTAATATGGATGTTCTCATGATAAATCTATATGGTTTAAATAATTTAGCTTTACAATACTTAAACATACTACCCTAGCATTTAATTTGAAATGATTTACACTTTAGTTGGCTCATAATGGATTTAAAGGAATTTTTTTATGTTAGGCATCTATAAATTACTCATAATTTTTTTTTTTAAAAACTAGACCTTCCATTAAATTTAAAAGAACCAAATTCCTTAGATTGACTACCAAATTATCAAAACTAGAAATCTTCTTTACGCACCACAAAAAAAATAGTATCAAATAATTTTTTTAGTGTAATTATTTAATTTATTTTTACTTTTGCTTATTAAGCCTAATTAGTCGGCCATGATCATTTGACAGTTGTCTACATAGGTCATCATTATTTAGGAGTTGTCTAGATATGTGATAATTCTATTTCAACACATCACCCTAGTTTAGTAGGTTGTTTTTCATGACCACTCTTGGTTGAGGAGTCCATCCTTAGTTTCATGGATTCACTTTTACCTATATGTAGGGGCTTTTACTTCAGGTTCATCTTCAGTCGGTGCATCACCTCACTATCTGATGTAGCGCAAAACCTTCAGAAACAAAAATTCAAGAAAAAAATAAACAATGCCAAAATAACAGAACTTCAAATTCTCATTAACTTTGTCCAACTTACTCTTCCTCTACAATGAAAGAAAAATCCTACTTATTACAATTCTAAAAAGTACCATATTTGGCAGATTTTTAGGAAAAATAGATTTTTTTTCCATTTTTGTTAACTTTCAAAACTCATCCTACGAATCTTAATTTTTCTTAAGAAAATCCCCCAACTAAGGCAAGATGAATTGCCAACTAACCCACAAAATTAGAAACACAATTATGGATTTATTACAAAAAGAAAAACTCTAAAAATTGGAAAGAAATAGAAAAAGTCAACTTTGGAGGCCAATATGAAATTTAAGGCTCCCAAAAAAATGTCAAAACAGCCTGCAACAGAGATAGCTCAATTCAAATTTTTACTAACTCTTTTTCACGCATCTTCTTGTAAAATTTCAGCAATAACCCACATTCGAGTCAAAAGTTATGACCTTCAGAAGTTGCTGCATCAGTATCTACAATTCCTCGCAAGGTGTCCTACCTTATGACAATGAAAACATGCCATGTTAGGGTTTATCCATCCTCTTCACTTGTTCCTTCTGTGCATCAACATGAAATTTGCAACAATGTGTCCATACCTTCCACGTGATAAACATGAAATTCTTGTAATATAGTCCCATAGTATAGAAATGTCTGCTCAGTTGGTTTTAGCATTCTCTCAGTTAGGCTTCCAATTTTCATTTATTTTCTTTATTCTACACTCTTCATCTTTGTATCCAAACTTATTACAATTCTTGTAGTAAACATCAAACTTAGGTTTCATTGTGTTGTTAGAAAGATTAGTTCTCCATCCTAATGCTTTACATACCTATTGCATTTAAAGCAATAAGAATCAAACTTAGGTGCACGTAGTAATTTACCTTTCTTTCTCCTGCAAAAATTAGCAGAATGTTAAGGATTCCCACAATAATTGTAGCTATTTTTATTTTGTTTCAGTGGGGGTGAAGTACTTTCATCTTTATATGCTTTTGATGATTCTCCTTTCTCGGTGGTGCTGTCCTCTTTGAATCCTATTCCTGTTTTGTCATTCCTTTGTTTTCGATTCTTCAATTATTGATCTAGAGATTTCAGTGCTTCTTTGTTTCTTTTCAGTATTGCATTTGCATCTTTCTCAACTTTCAGTCTTTGATCCATTCTTTCAATTCCAACTTTCAGTTCTTGATTCTTAAACTCTTTTCTGGTGTTATCTTGATTTGCACTTAGAAGCTGATCAATCATTTCATAGTGAACTTACGTCATTCTCATGATCTCATTATCTTTTTCCAATAACTTCATTCCAACTACTTGGTAAGTGTATCATTATTTTCCAGTAGTTCTTTTGTAGCTGTCCTGGACTCATCAGTAACGCTTCCTTTAGATGTTATTTCAATTGTATCAACTTGTTCTTCTATAACCTTTAGCTCATCATATATTTTCAATCTATCCCTTAGATACTTCTCAAGTTTCTTCTTAAGATTAATGATTGACTCTCTTGCACTTTCCAGCTTAGATTCAAGACCATCAATTCTTTTGAATTACCTAAAACTTTCCAAGACTAGGATCTTTAACTGCTGGGTGGTCAAACCTTATAACTCAAGAGCAGAAGCTATGATACCAATTGTTTGAATGACTATGGAAAGTTGGGACTGAGAGGGAAGGGGTGAATGAGTACCACATAAACTTTTTATAACTAAAACTGTCAATAACCATATACTATTCCTTACTGTTTACTGAACTCAATAATTTGAAATAAAACTATTATAATGCTTATCAAATATAACATCAGAACATTCAAGTAAATGAACTCATAACTCCATGATTTTTTTTACATATAAATCCTTGGTTAGAGGAAAAAAATACGTTGGGGATGACAGCCACAACCTTCACTAGTTGCAGTATAAAGGCTGCTTGTTTAGACCAAGTACAAATATTAGCCATTTTGATAGCTTACCCAGTTAAGAGTATACAAAGACTTGTTAGGTATACCTGGCTAGAGGATTTTATAATCTCTACACTTAGAGATGTACCCTGTTAAAGGTTTTACAAATATTAGATTGGTTAATAACTACCCAGTATGTGGTTTTTTAGCTATCAATACAATATTATTAACAACTTATCAATGACTACTATATTGTATCAATAACAAATGCTAATCAAACTCTATATGCTTTGAAATATTGTGTTACCTCAATTAAAAATTGCAACACTGCTCAAATTCTCTTTGCTATAGCTAAATATCACCTCGGTGCTCTACTCTAATCTTTGTACTTCAATATCAGCCTTCTTTGTATTGTCTCTTTTTCTCCTCTGTCATCTCTTTTTTGTTCTGTAAATCATCCTTTAAGTATAATATTTACTACCTCTTAATCTTATGTGTAAGGTCATTGATAAATTATCTCAACTATTAAATCTGAGTTTCTGATCGGTGACTGTGTCACTTTACATCGGTACTTGGTGTTTTTCTTGAAAATAACAATCTTTGATTAACTACTTAATTTGCTTCTCAGATCTTCTCTTTGAATTATCTCAATTGTTGATCATGTAAAAAATTGATCGTCGTGCATTGTAGATTCATAATTAATACTGTATCAATCCATTAAATGCACCCTTATCACTTTGCTATCAATTAAGTAGCTTGGTAGAGTAATTTCTCTTCACTCGATGAACTTGGTCTTTTAGTAGTCATTAACTTTCAACTTAGTGTACTTCATTTGCACTCGGTGTTCGATAAACAATAGGCGCTCAATGTAGTTTATGTGCTTTACCAACCTCACTGCCTTTCTCGGTGCACATTACTAGCTGCTCATATATTTTCTTGTCTACTTTTCACTGATTGAATCTTGTGACTCATATGACTTTGTCTTAACTAATGACAACAAAAAATTCTATAAAGATAACAATATCCCCTTTGACATGAGTTGAGCATTTTGATAAAAACTTCAAAGTCATCAAAACTTAGTAACTCCCATTGGATGTTACTCTCTATACAAAATATGTACAACTCTTCTCCTCTTTTTTTACACATATATACTTTTTTTTATATTTTGTATTGACTCTATTTCTTTTATTTATTATTTTCAGACTATCTATATTTCCCCATTTTTTGACAAAAAGTCTCAACAGTAAAAATTAAATATCAAATTTGCGTTTGTACCTCTGTTGTAATCCGAAAAGTATAGTCTCCCAAGTATCTTTGAGATTCTTTAGTATCACAATATGTTCATTGATATCTATCGCTAAATTGAAACTATAGTATCTAGGTTGCTAACCTATGGAAAAATTGCTAGTTATTGTTGTTTCTTCAGATGTATTTACATTGATTGCAGATAAGGAATAATTAGTCCTTGAAACTCAAGCAACTCTAATCTGATCTTGTCTTCCTTCCCTCTTAATGAGAGCTAAACTCCCATGAGTTCCTGTATCATTGAGTAACATGTCTGGAGTTCCCAAGACTTTATAGTTATCTTTGCAAGATGCTCATTTATCTCTTTCTCGGTATTTTCCTCCTTCTTAATGTCCTTGGTATAGTTATAAAGAATACAAATTTTTTGAAGTAATGAAATGATAGACTACAATTGTTCTTCAACTTTGGAAAATAACTTAGAAAGAGTTACCTTCGCTATAGCAATGTTCTATAGTAGGTCCTCCATCAATTTCTTCTTCATTGATGCCTTGTGAATATTCAACATATATTCTAGGTAAGTGCAAGAAGTTGAGTGCCAATTCTGCGGAAGTCTTGTGGGCTTGAAAACTACCGCTAGAAACGGGCACCCATTTTGAAAAAAATGGGCACCCGTCTTAGGGTCGAACACCCGATCCAAAATTCAAAAAATGGGTACCCGTTTTTTTTTCAAAACGGGTGCCCGTTTTTTAAATTTTTTTTTTTTTTTTTTTTAAATCATTTTTTTTATGCCGATTTATTACATTTAAGAAACGGGTATACATTTTTAAACATGTGCCCATTTTTTAAAATTTGAATTTACCAAACCACCATTTGCATTGAATTTCAGTTTGGGACAGGTTTGGTGGGACCAAGCCTATGCTTGGTCCTCCAAAATAATGGCTAAGGCATTTGAACACCAGATTTCTATCTTGCCGTAATTTTTTGAGGGTCTTCCTAATCGATTTTTTTGATGAAATTAAAACCCATTAGAGATCTTACTGTCTAGATTTCAAAAATATAAATTTTATAGTGATATGATAAATTTTACTATTTTTACAATATTTATTAATCAAAAGTGGTACCTAAACTTAGAATAGTAAGGTTCACTAAAACTTTAATAACTTTTTTTATTTTAGGTTTTTGAAAAAATGAATTATATGTGACCAATCTACATAGAATTCTATTCAAAATTAAAAAAAAAATTTCTCAAAAAAGTGAAATTTTCATCAAATTATGGTGGTCGTACATGAGGTTTTAAAAATTTACTTTATAGTCAGTTAAAAATTAATAAAAAAAAAATATTCAATTTAAAAAAAAGAAAAAATATTCTGACCAATCTTTGATGTGTTAGGTATCTTCCCCCAAAAGGATTTAGAAAAATTCATTTATTTACTTCAAAATAGGGTGGCTGTACACATGCTAGGTATGGTCCTAAAACAGGCATTTTGAAAAAGAGGTTTTTAAACATGCCTACTAATTATATTTTCTACTATGTGGGTATTTAAATAAATTACATATTTGAAAAATAGACTCTGAGCACTACATTTTCTATTAGTGGATTTTTTTGATATTCAATCTCTAAGTGCCTCAAACTTTGACATCAATTGATAGACAACTTGAAAATCAAGGAAAACACTTCCACTTTTTGCCCAAAAAGTGGACTCAACTTCTTGCTGGCACCCTTCTATCATGTCCTTGTTTGGTCCTTCGATCTATTGGACTAGATTTCCAACTTGGTCTAATAGTGGCTTAGACTCATCAATGGTAATATCAGGAATAATCTCCTAGAAAAATTCTTTCACATATTCTAGTATATCGACCTTTTTATTCTTCTCCAATAGCTTTTCCTATTCATCTTTTCTTCCAACTAAATTGGCATAGATAGCCAATTCCTTGGGCTTCATTTTTTTGGGGTCTACTACTAGTATTATGATAGTTTCGTTCAAGTCAATAATTTGCTTCCTTTTCTTACTCTTCTTCTTCTCACTCAATTTGCTCTCTCCAGTAGAGCATTTAGAATTTGATGCCATTGTTGCATCTTGTGACTCGGTATGGTGACCAACTATGCTCTCCTCTGCTTTCACTTCCTCTTGTTGTTATTCTTCTTCCTTCTCTACATTCTTGCCTTTTTTTTATTACTAAAACATTTCTTTTTCTCTATCATGTGGCTTTGGATCATTCTGAACATTTGATGTGTCGGTCATTGGTGTGTTCAAGCTATGTCCTTAAGTTTTGATTGGAGCTTCCAACTCGGTATCCTTATTATGTTCAGCCTTAGGAGCCTCAGGTTTATCAACACTTATATTGTCTGTGTCAACTGGCATAGTAGAATAACTTTGTATTTGTACCGATACAGGATCATTAATATGCAATGGTCTAACATCTACATCCATACACTCGTTCTCTAGTACTTCAAGATCCATTACATCTTCATCCTTTGACAACTCCTTTACAGGATCAATATCCTCTAATGCATCTTCAATGATTACTTCTGCATTATCAATGGTAAGATCAATTGGATCTATTTGGCCTATGCTTTCCGTTATCTGATCAGTGATGGTTCACATTGATTCTTTGTTGAATCAGTTTTCTTGGTAGTAGATATGGCAAATATATCTCTCCATTTTGCATCAGTTTCCTTGTCCACATATAGTATATCTCAATTCATGACTCTTAGGGATCTTCCCTTGACTATAAAACTTCTTGCATATTTCTGTAGTGCTTCACTAATCTCAGATGGTGCTAGGTCAAGACCAATATGTACAAGTGACCTCTCTCATTTCTCTTTTAGCATTAAGTGCATAATTCTATCTTGCATCAATCTTATTATATATTTATTCTAGTATCTTATTTGCTAGCTCTATTGGGGTCAATATTTATCTCATTAATATTACCACCATAGCTTCCTCAATCTTTTTCTTATCTTCATCATTCCTTTTCTCATAATTTGCTTGCCTAAAAGCTCCAAGTTTTCCTGTATTCTCTAGCTCTTCCATAAAATCATGTAGACTTCGTGGAACTCTTGAAAACTATGCTACATGTGTTGACTTATCTTCCTTAAGTAATTTAGTTTCACTCTCATCCTCAAGTATTAACTTCCTCTGTGAACATATAACTTGTTTTTCTCCTTGGGTTCACCGATATGTTTTACCTTTTGGTTGAGCTATTACTACAACTTCCTTCTATTTGGTTTCACTGAAGATTTGGTTTTTCTTCCACTGCCTCTCATACTCGGTGAAGTTACAAGTGCCATTTCTTTGTGAGAAACAACAATAGCTTTCTCATCATGGCCGATTTTAGGTGTTTCAGAGGGCTTAGGTGGTTTCATATAGGATTCAAATGTTTTAGAGGTTTGAAATAAAGTTTTTCGATTGTCCAGGGGTAATAACAATTAAATATATCATATTATTTTTTCCATTTCACATTAAATGTATCCTTGCTTAGGAAAAATCCACCTTTCTCTTTGAAAATAATAGAGTGTATCATTTTGGTTAATATCATACCAATAGTCTTAGAGAAGATCTTATAAAGGGTATTTCATAAGGAGATAAGATACAAGTCTACAAATGAATAAAAAATGAAAAATTTTGATTTAGTTCAGAAAGGATGGTCTTATTTCTATGGGCGTCCTCAAGTGCAAGATGAATACATTTGCAATAAAATCCCAATACTAATGGAAGTATAAGGTAGTATAACCATCCGGGGGCAGGGATTTGTCAAGAAAAGGGGAAAGAATACTTCTGTCAACTTAGATAAAGTTACATTACCCATCAACATTTTATCATCCAAGCCAAAAATAGATTGGGGAGCACAATCCAGAAAATTGCCCAAAGGAAGAACTGCAGATTTGGAAAGCATATGTTTAAAGTAAGAATTACCTTCCTTTTCTATCTTAGAACTATCAACTAAAAAATTGTTGTTAGCATTATAAATGGATTCTATCCTTTTGCCTTGTCTCTATTTTTTTGTGGAGGCATGTAAAAACCTATTATTTCATCCCACTCCATTACCATATTTCCCAGTCTATTCTTCCAATATATTTCTTCTCAAAGCATAAGCTCTTCTAATTCCATTTTAAGGGATCTCTCCAATACAGAACTATTTTGTCCCATACCCTTATGGATAATAATATTATTCAAATTGGAAATTTCCTTCTCAACTCTAGATTATTTTTAGAATTTTTTTTTAAAATGGAAGAGATTCAATTTTTTGATTTTCCCTTACAAAAATGATAATTTTTTTACCAATTGCAACATTCTTGAACAATCAAAGAATGGGGTATTATCCAACCAAAATTTTAATGTAGGAATGAAAGAAGCATCCCAAAACCACATAGGTTTAAATTTAAACAAATCTTCATGGTATTTTCTAACCTCAAGTATGGAAAAAGATTTAGAAAGTGATCCAAACCTAGATTAGAAATAATTGAGGATGGAACATCACACTTTATAAAAATCCAATTATCTAAGATAATTAATATTTCTATGCTTTCAACAATTTGGAAAAAATCCATTATGCAATTAGACCAAGCAATAAAGAAATCTTAGGCACACAATCCATTATATCATTAAAAGTAATGAAGGAGTCAAATTCCTCCATTACTTTATTTATAGGGATTATACCTCTTTCTTTCTCATCTTCACTTAGAAAATTATTAAAGTCCATTGTTACAATAATCCTAGGCTTTAAAAGTAGCGTCATGAGAAAAGATAATTGATTCCAGAGACTTTTTTTCCTTGACATTTTATTAGGACCATATAAATTCAAAGGATAGAATATGATTCCAGTAGCTTTGCCAAAAACCCAGAACAAAAGATACTAAACTAAACAAGAGATACATTTAAATTCTAATATCATTTCTCCACAAAGAATCTTATCCGCCAAACACACCTTTGATAAGAAGAAAAATGAACTTCCATCAATATAAAAATCAATAGTATGTAGTTGATGTTTAATTAATTGTCTCTTGTTAGGGGTATTAAAGCACCTAATACTCTAATTTAGGTTATCATTGGCCTCAAGGGGAGGAACTTGGTCCTCTCTTTCTATGAGATTTAATTTGAGAAGAATAAGCAAAAAAATCAAGTTGCAAATTTATGTTGTTATAGAGGCCCTTGTATTTGAAGGACCAAATTGTCTCTTTTCTAGGATTCTTTCTAAAACCTTAATATTCTCATTTCTTTTTGTTAGTGTATTTAGTTTTTGATTACAGGAAAAATAGGTTTTAATTGGGGACCCGAAACCCCTTACAACCTAGAAATATGGATAAAACATGGAGGCACCCCAAAAAGAGACAGGACTGGAAGTCCAACCGTAGAAAAATAGACATCAACATACAACAGAAAAAAAAACCAGCAGCCAAGAAAACCACAAAAAAAGACCAAACACCAAACCCAGAAACTAGAGCACTATACCAGCTCCTTACAAGCCTCAATAGCTTCCTGCTTAGCTTCAGATATCTTCTTCATCGCTACATTGAACTTATATGTTAGTGCATTAAGTTAATTACACTTGTTATTATTAATCCTACTTAGTCATCCATTTCCATTTGACATTTGTCTACACAAGTTGTCATTATTTATGAGTTGTTATAGAGGTGTATAGAGAGGTGTCGATTCTATTTTGACACCTCATCCAACGTTCGTAAGAGGAAACTTGCCACCACTCATTGAGTATTAGAGTCAAATTTCAATCAATCACATCCATATATATTTACTTCTCCAATCAATAAAATTGTCAACTCTGTGCTCTCTTAGATTCTAGGCTTTTACATGGTATCCTGAGGATTTGAAATATTTGAAAGTTTATATCTAATAGCTTAGTCAATTGGTGAAGGGTTTTGAAGCGTTGGTCACTGTAGTCCTATTGATTTCCTATGAATGGCACCTTCATTGGCATGTGAACTGTGGTCTGCACGTTTGACAGGATGTCGTGCACCTTTCTTGGAGCCCCACCTCTGCTGAAGATTTCTATATGGACATGGATGAAGGTTTAGAATCCACCTCAAAATTTATACTTGAGCTAAAGATGTGTTCATTTTTCAAAGAATGGGATATAATATATGTTAATACCTTATATTTAGAGATTTCTCAAACTAATGACCATATGTGAAAGGTTAAATATCACAGTGAGTATGTTGATCATAATGATAAGATACAATAATACATTGAGCTAGAATATGAATTTTTTTTTTTCCAAGAACATGATAAATTTTTACCTAACTTGCATCAACAAACCAATGATGAGTGTACTTTGACTGTGAAAACCAATGTTGAGGTAATATTTGATGATATCAATTATGTGGTTGAGTATGAGTGTTTTTATTTTTCACTCTAGTTGGATAAAAATTTTCAAAAGCATGATAATGGGCTAGATTTTGAAGAGTGCTATGTTTTGTATGATGAAAATGATATGGGTCTTCTATGTAAATATAATATTTTGAGCTGATCCACGATGTTAGACTTCAGAATGATATAGATTATGATTTTATAGCTGATTATAAGGGCATGTGGAGTGATGATAGTTATAGTAAGCATAAGAAAATGTATTTTAATGAGTTTTTTAGTTTGATCATGCTATTGTGTGATGAAAATAAACTTTATAACAGGGTCAAGTATTGATTTTATCTTTTTAGTGTCCTAGGACCAGCAATAGAAGGTTAAGTTTGATTTTCAAAAGTAATGTAAATATAGAACCCAATAGAATAATAAGGAATATGGTCTAATCGCTAGAGATATGAATACTTGTCATGCCCACATGGGGCATATATCCCCAACTAGAGCCATTATTGGAACTATCAAATTTTAATAACTTTAGAGTGACCATATTTAAATTTTGACTGATAATTGCCCTAACGAATTACTTGGAAAGGCCCATTGAAAATATATTTAAAAAATTGCATTTTAACATCCTCACTATTGGAAAAAATTTCAAACCCCATTAACAAGAATAACTTATTGTTTGCTTCAATTAGATCCTTTTAAATATTTCAAAGAAGGCTATGGTAATGCGGGGTTGCATATAAAGTGGGATATTGTTTGTCCTCTAGTTTCTGCTGAGGTATTAATGCATGAGGGGAAAGGACCATGGGACTATGAGGTAAAAAAACTATCTATAAGCTACAAGGATAAGGTAGTGTAACCTGAATTTACATTTTTGTTGTTTAAAACATTTCAAAATAATTTTAGAACGATAGACTCATGTAAAATATTCCTAACAAAAAAAATGATGGCACCCCTTATTTCCTTGGGGCATACGGTAATATGAAAAGGGAGTTCATGGAAACATGGGGCTTGTGTACACTAAAACCACACAACAAAATGAGATGTACCATGACTTATGATGTGCATAAAGTGATGCGGGGAAGAGCTAAGTGGAATAGAGGGGTGAAGTTTTAAACACTTATGGATATGAGAACCCTACATTTTTGCATGGTTTCACTTGAGTGTACGAAGAAGAGGGTGGGAATGTAGAGAAGAATATGGAATGTAGGATAGACCCTACTACACCACTCAATTTTTTAAGAATATGTGTAAAGAAGAGATGAAGCCTAGGGTTTTCATGCAATGTAAACAAGAAGTATGCACCGCGACATTCTGCTAGAGGAAAAGTAGGTAACTATTTGAGTAAAAGAAACACATGGTATGTATTACAAGTAAATAAATTTGAGGTCCCGCATTTTCAATATGGTTGTTCATCGCTAATGTATTTAATAGATGAAGAGCAGGGTATGTCATATGTGTATCCATGATGAGGTCGACCAGTACTCAATATTATCATATAATGACATATGGCACCACATAAGCACCACATTGCCAGATGAGAAAGGTCAAGGAGATTTGACAATGCATTTCAAAGGCATTGTAAAGAATTGGGAATCCCAATTGTAAAATGACATTTACATGCCAAATTATAGACAGATTTCCCATCAATAAGGGCATCAATAAATGTATTCTATTGGAAGAAGGATTTGGGATATAAGACTGAATCACATTTTACATAAGATTTTGGTAGTTTAGAAATATTTTCCATAAAAATAGTTCAGTGCATGTTTCATCAAGGAAAATTCCATTTCAATCCCTTAATTGGTAAGTTTCAAAAATATGGAGGGAAATTTTTAGAAGAAGAGAGATAAATACCCTATGGGGTTTATTGAGTCTTTCATTCAAAATCATTTTCTCTATGGTATGAGAAATATGAGTTCGACCATGAGAAGAAGGATTCACTTGTTGTTAATAATATGTTAGGAGATATACAAAGAATATGGTTGTAAGGAGGATGTTTGTGATCATAGAGATATCAAAAGGATCAGAGTTGGATATAGAGATATCAAAAGTTTCAAGTGAAAGAGTAGGCACTATTTGCCTCTCAGAATGACAACTATCTTTGTTCACCACCTCTCACTCTTCCTTTCATGGAAAATTGCATCAAAAGGCCCATTTGAACAACCAGGAAATTAGGATCCATGGATATTCAACACCCTCTAAGACTCATCAAGATCCTATCTTTCAGTGAAGGGATAAGATGAGAATAAACAACCCATGGTCTTTCCTCAGGTGCAGGAGGCTACAAAACTTGTATTTGTTGATCCTTTGTAACATTAACCATCCAAGTGTGATGGTGGAATGACGCATAGATTTCATGGGTTCACCAAGTTGTTTTTACTTAGGAGAGATACTAGTAAGTGAGCACAACAACTACACTAGAAGAAAAAATGGTGGAAGACCGCCCTTGATGGACAACTCTCTTTTTCACATAACTAGTGGCGGTTACCATATTCTAATAGGGTTTGATGGCTATTAGGTTGTAGTATCCCTTATTTTCTTATAAAAGGGATTCCAAGGCCAAGAAAAATGATTTTGAAATGTTCTCAAAAAATTTGTAAATAAAGTCTATAGTTTCCAAGTTTGGGATATCATGTGCAGGTTGTAGGAGTTAGTTTCTTGAAGCAAAAATTAGTTAGATTTGTATAAATTGTTACACTTTCATAAATTTATCTCCATTTTGTATACATCTAATCATTCAAAATAAATACATCAAGGATTTTTCATTTTATCTCTGCAATTTCCCTCGAGATGTGTTACATATTTAATGGTTTATTTCAGAGAAAGAATTAAATCTCTTGGTTCAGGTAGCTATGATCTCTTGTGTGTGAATAGAATATCTAAAGAATAAATATATGATTTCATTATATGACTTGTTGATGTTATACATCATTAACTTGTATGTCCAATAGCTAAATTTTACTTGTTGATAGGCATTCTTTTATCATTTCACTTTTGACTGTATGGATAGGATTAGGCATTGGTGTTTGTATAACTTGTTGTATTTATAGAAACATTCATTAAATCAAATAATTTTACCTTTCATGCTTTTAGGAGTAGAATTATATTAGATTTTTTCTTAGCACGGTTAATGCAAGTGAGACCATGCATAGGGTTGAAGAAGTCTAAACACCCATGATCCATAAATCTAAGAACTATTCACCATCATAGTTTGTATGGTGTAGTGTGTCAAAGGTTTATTGAATATGTAGATATGTATTTTTGGAATATCCTCCTTAGTTTGGTGATTCTCAAAGTGAAGAAGGTATTTGTACCTTGTTAATTCATGCTTTCCTTCCCTGTGAGAAAAATCACTTATAGAAGTGATTCTTTCATAGAGAAATTGTGTTTCTTCATCTTCGAGAAGAAAGGAATGTATGCTTTTTTACAAGGGAAGGAAAAAAATAAAATGTTATAAAACCTTTTGAGATGTTGTAGCACAATATGGGGTACATTTATGAAAAATATTTTAAATTTTGAATTACTGAATACTTGGCCTAAAGTAGCAGTATACTCTAGAAGAACGTGTTTAATGTTTCTAGTTTCTAGCATGGTAACATGACCAAACAATAAAGTATTATCCACAAAAAGGATATGAGACAAATAATCCTAAATACCTAATAATTTGATTCCATTCAAGACGTTTAATCCATTATCTACTTTACTTGATCTGCAGATGATTTTTTCCATAAAGATAAAAAGGAAAGGGTACAAGGAATCTCCCTATCTCGAACCCCTTGAGGAAGAGAACTATCTTCTTGTGTTTCTATTTATTAATACTAAAAACTAAGGAGAGGATATGAGAGAGGAGATATATTTATTCCACTTGTGAGAAAAAACTTCCTTAATATGGATATATAAGTAATACCAATTAAATATATCATATTCCTTTTCCATTTCCAATTTCAAAACTATTGGAAAATAACTAGAGATATAGAGCACAAGATTACATGTGAAGTGATAGCCTCATCTACTGTAGCCTTGCTTTGGAAAAATCTACCTTTCTCTTTGAAAATAATAGAGTGTATCAATATGGTTAATATCATAGCAACGATCTTAGAGAAGATCTTATCAAGGTTATTTCATAAGGAGAGAGGACACAAGTCTACAATGAAATCAAAACTAAGAAAGTATGATTCATTTCAAAAAGGATGGTCTTATTTCTATGGGCTTGCTCAAGTGCTATATGAAGATCTTCACAAATAAAATCCCAACACTTTTGGAAGTATAAGGTAGTATAACCATCTCGGTGCAAGTATTTGTCAAGGAAATGGGAAAGACTACTTATTTAAACTTAGATAAAGTTAAATTACCCATTAATATTTTATTACCCAATTCAGAAATAGATTGGGGAGTATAATCGAAAGAATTACCCAAAGGAAGGACTACAGATCTAGTAAGCATATGTTTAAAATAATAATTACCTTCCTTTTCTATCTTAGAGCTATCAACTAACAAACTGTTGTTAGCATTATAAATGGCGTCTATCCTATTGTCTTGTCTCCTTTTATTGGTGGAGGCATGGAAAAACCTAGTTTTTCTATCCCACTCCATTACCATATTTCCCAAGATTTATTCTTCCAATATATATTTTTTCAAAGCATAAGCTCTTCTAATTATAATCTTATTTAAATCATAAATTTCCTTCTCAAATCTAGATTTTTTTGAGAAAATGTTTTTAAAATGCAAGAGATTCAATTCTTTGAGTTTCCCTTTCAAAAAGGATATTTTTTTTACCAATTGGAACATTCTTGAACCATCACATAATAAGGCATTGTCCAGCCAAAATTTCAATGTCGGAATAAAAGAAGCATCCAGAAACCACATAGGTTTAAATTTAAACAATATGGTATTTTCTAACCTCAAATATGAAAAAAGAATTATAAAGTAATCCAAACCTAGATTATAAATAATTGAGGAGGGAAAATCATGCTTTATAGAAATCCAACTATCTAAGATAATAAATCTTTCTAGCCTTTCAACAATTTGTAAAAGTTTATTATGCAATTAGACAAACTAAATAAAGATATATTAGGCACACAATCCATTATATCATTAGAAGTAATGAAGGAATCGAAGTCATCCATTACTTTCTTTATAGGGATCGTATCTTTTTCTTTCTCATCTTCACTTAGAACAACATTAGAGTCCAGTGCTAGAATAATCCTAGGCTTTAAAAGTAGCTTCATGAAAAAAGGTAATTTATTCCAAAGACTTTTTTCTCCTTGACATGCTATTAGGACCATACATATTGAAAAACTAGAATATTAGTCTAGTAGCTTTACCAAACACCCTTAACAAAAGATATTGAACCAAACAAGAGATACATTTAAATTCTAATCTATCTTTTTTCCATAAAGCATCTAATCCCCTAAACACACGTTTGACAAGAAGAGAAAAAAACTTCCTTCAATATCAAAATCAATAGTATCTAGTTGATGTTTAATTAAGTGTCTTTTGTAAAGGGTATTTAAGCACCTAATATTCCAATTTAGGATCATTGTTAGCCTCAAGGGAATGCACCTAGTCCTCTCCTTCTATGAGTTTTAATTTGAGAATAATAAGCAAAAAAATTAAGCTGTAAATTTATTTTGTGATAGAGGCCCTTGTATTTGGAGGACTAAAATGACTTTTTTTCGTGACAAAGAGTAAAAATGATTGGTTTGAATCTATGCATCTATTTATTTTAAAGTTTTATGCTATTTGGATTTTATACCCCCCCCACCTCAAGAAAGAGTGGAGACAAGAGGTGAGACATAGTTCAAATCTATTTGCATATTTGGTGTTCGGCACAAATTTAAACCCTTATTGCTTTCTTCTTTTATTCAATCATAGGTTCAACTGATATTGCTAAATTAGATTTATGTATGACATTTTGGAACAATTGAATAAATTGATCACCTGGGAAGATTTAATTTTCCATCACCTCCAAATCCAAATACAAGGAGGAAATTATCTCATTTTCCAATAGCAACAAAGGAGGGAATAATTTTTCAGGGAGGGAGAAATGAGGAAATAGGTAACTCTGTATGTCATTTCAAAGAAGAATTATTCACAGATGCATCTCATAGGGAGATTTTATTGGAGGAAGGATGGATCATCCTACCCCAAAGCACCTCATCAATTTGATGAGTTTCCAAGAGATTCTTGAAGGTAGGGTGGTCCAAAATTATACCTTCCTATGTTTCCCCAATGGCAGAAGTCAAATTTGAAATATGGATCATGCTTCCCTAAACCAACCTAGATCACCTTGATACATTACCATAGGTTTCTTGGAGGAAGCATAGTCCTATGAGACACCTTTGAAGAGATTACTAGGAGATAAAATAATGCTTCCATAAAACCGGGATGATAATCAGTTATTACCTCTTTCCCCTATCAAATTATCTCCCTATAAATCACATGAAAGAGTTTGCCTATCACAAATGGTAATAATAGGTGGCAAAGGAAAAAATTTTCTAGACCCATTCTGGGGGGTAGAAGGCATATTAGATAGAACAGGAGAATCCCCAACTAATTTATTTTCATTACCAAGAAGGATTTCAATTTGTACCAAGATTGCGTATGTGTGTAGATATTTCTTTGAAGCTTACTATTCCTTTATCCACTTTTATGGAGGGCATAGAGACCAATGATTTAATTCTTTCCTGAAATCCCTTGTTTTAAAAAATCCCAGATTCACATGATTTCAATAAAACCTTTTTCATTGGGTCCTGTGGATACTTTTTTTTTTCTTGCAACTTTCGTTGATAAATGGTTTCTTTCTAGAACCTGAATTTTCTCCTTTCTTTTTGTTAGTGTATTTAGTTATTTACACTTGCACTTTTTAATCCTACGTAGTCATCCATGTCCATTTGACATTTGTCTACACAAATTTTCATTATTTATGAGTTGTTAGAGAGGTGTCAATTCCATTTTGACACCTCATCCTAGGTTCGTAAGAGGCAAATTGCCACTACTCATTGAGTATTGGAGTCAACTTCCAATCAATCGCATCTATATGTACTTGCTTCTCCAATCAATAAAATGGTAAACTTTATGCTCTCTAAGATTATAGGTTTTTACATGGTATCATGCCGATCTGAAATATTTGAAATTCTATATCTAATAGCTTAGTCATTCGGGGAAGGGTTTTGAACCGTCAGTCATTGCAATCCTATTCGTTGCATATGTAGGGCACCTTCACTGGTACGTCGGCTATTGTCTGCACATTTGGCAGGGTATTATGAACCTTTCTCAGAGCCCTTCCTATGTTGTATGTGCATAGAGCACCTTCAGCCTACCTGTGGTCTATGTGTGCGCAACCTTTTCTCGTTGCGTGCAGTTTGAAATTAGACTCAACCCCTTAATTTCAAAAATGGGCCCCTACACACGTCCGAGGCAGTTTTGCACCAGCAGTCCCACTACTTTCTTCTCTCTTGTGTTTGAATCTTGATCTGGTAGTTGGAAGCTATGGCTAATCGACATCTCTCGGGATAGACATTTATGGCTCCTCCTTGGTGGGTGAAGTAAGCAATAATTGTAAGAATAGTAAGTCTATAATGGGGCCGAGCGATGTTGAAAAGCCCATGGTAGTTGAGCTTGTTGTTACTCCAATGGAGTAAAAGAGGTCAAAATCCCTCGTCAGCCCTTGTTTTTTCTTAGTGACAGTTTTTTGGCTTCATTTTTTTTGTAATGTGGCTTTCCTGCCTTCTTTCTTCAGCGTTTGTTTCATAACCCAATTTTCCAACTTTTTTTATTATTGGTTAAGAAAAAATAGATTTCAATTTTTATTATAGAAAGTTAAAACTTCATTCACATATCTTAGTCCCGGATATGAATGAAACAGTTTTAGAAGAAATAGAAAAGAATATAAAAATCTAAAAACCGTTTCTTGAAGGGGATTTTGAGGGATATACTTGGTGGCATCATTTTTTAGGGCTGCTTCATTCTTATTGGGGGGAGTACAAAAACCGCAGGGGATATTTTTTTTGGGACTAGATGTGTGAACCAGGAGAAAGGGGATTTTACTCTGTTTAAACCATTTTTGGATCATATATGAGTAGAGGAATGGAAAGAAACTAGAAACTCTATCAAATATGCCATTTTTTGTTATTGCTTCTTAGTTGTACTTTGAGAGGCTATTCTTCTTATCTTCTATTTAAATCTTAACTAATGATAGTTGTGGAAACCGTAGAGATACCTATTTTATGTGCTACAGGAGAATGAGGTTAGGTGTTTGTCAGAGCTCAGTTTAGAGAGATATATATTTGGATTAAAGAGAAAAAATAAGTGCCTTCTATTGAACAGAAAGGAGAAATCATGGCAGGAAGTGGAGATAGGAGACCTCAAGCTATTTTGGTTCCTATCCCTGCCCAAGGGCATATCAACCCTATGATGCTGCTCGCTAAAAAGTTGTTTGAACACAGATTTGTTACCACTTTCATCCATACCGATTACCACTATTATCATATTGTACAGTCCAACAAATCCATGGACAAATGGTCTCTTTTTGGGCATTATAATATTCGCTAGGTAGTCATTCAAGATAGCCCTTCTCCAACCGATACTCGCACAGATGTTGTCAAGTTATTGTAGGTGACACAAAACATCATCGTGCCCTTCATTGATAAACTGATTGGGAAAAAGAGAACGTAGGACCCTCAGGAGAACATCTATTTGATAACAAACTGCATGGACGTCGTGTCATCCAGATGGAAAACTGGATGGCTGCTTCACTCAGAGAAGACTACAGATCTTTGTGAGTGTTGTAGGGTGCCTTCTGACGATCCTATTATACAACTTATTTAAAGGTTAGTATTTTAATTCTATTATATCCATAAGATTTTGTGGTAAATGTCTTATTCATTTTTTGAATGTTATGCGATGTCAAGAGCACACTGGCAAAGAATTTATTTCTGTGAATTGGGAGATCTATTTTCTTGAGAACTTGTTGTTACTGCATTCTTTGAGTTGACATATCCTTGAAACTTTCAATCATATAGTTCCCATACCTTGTGTGTGCTTCCAAGTTTTCCATGCGCATCTACCACCTCATTGCCAACAATAGTTTTTGACAAAAACAAATGAATAATGGTTTCTTATATTTTGGACGTATCAACTTCATCTATTGGAGCATTATGTTTCTTTGTCTAATATTTTGTCATGTACATTCTTTCAATGTTCATCTATCCTTTGTCATGTGTAAACTTCCTGATTCCTTTGTTAGGCCATGCATTTGGGGGTACCGATTGGATCAATTATGGATTTGGTGGTATCCTTTCCAGATGTGATTCCCTTTCCAAGGCTTATTTAAACAGCCAATCGACACTCTTCTTTATTTATGACTCTTGTGTCGCATAATCTATTTGACAGTTTGGTCGAGCCTTGTTTTTCTTTCTTTTAATTTAAGGGAAATCATTTCTTTTTTTTTTCAACTTGTACATTCGATGTTTGATGTAGTTGACCGACCTCCCTTGTCTTGCGGATATTGTCTATGTGGCATTTCTATCGAGGATGCAGTCCTTACATATGGTATCAGAGCTCTGGGTTCCACTCTAGGGCCTTGAGTTTTCTATGCTTAGTTGTGACCCTTAGTCGCACAATATGTGTAAGTCAACTAATGCTTAGTCTATGTACATAAGTGATAGCACTATGTGTTGATCACTGAAACCCCTAGTTATGGTTTCTCCTGACCAAAAAGGAATGGATGACTCTTGCGTCGAGTTATACAAGAGAAAATAATCACTTTTAGGACATTAGCTCTTGTGTGTGTATGTAAGGCTTCTTGGTTTTCCTTGCTCTCTCCCTAAACTATAAATATGAAGATATTTCTGAAGTGCTTGAAAATGGTATATTTTTATTGGTGTAATTGTGTTTGCTCAAATTGGAACTATGGTGTGAGTAATGTACTTAATGTTAAATGTCTATTTCTCTCAATGTGTGAAGCAAGAGAGGTAATAAATCTCCATGATTTATTGGTGCAGTTAATTGATGATCAACTTTTACACTAAGGATATGAATATACATGCCAAAGATTGAGGCCGAGATGAATGGAAATTATATATGTATGTATGATATTGTGCAATGATATATTTTGCATTTGGGATGCAAGGGAAAGAAAATGAAATGACGAGATAGGTCATTTGATAAAAGTATTATGGAACTAGATCTTCATGAGATTCTTGGGAAAAGAACCTAACATGTCATGTAAAAAAAAACATGAAATTTTCTAAAAGTAATTGCATGTTGCAAAGATATAAAAAATTAGAGAGAATTATCAATGTTATGTTGCATGAACCAATGGCATGTGATGTTATATAGTGATGTGATCTTTGGGATGTATGTTTTTTGAGTGTTTGGTCATGTTCATAAGCGCACCTTGGATGCAAGGTGTCATGTAGCTTCCACTCCCTATTTGTGGCTATTGATAGTCACTCTGTATATGTAAATTGGTTTTCATTTTGGTTATGTTATTTTTGACTTTGAAAGTGATGAAGGACTAGCTTTAAATTTTAAGTTTCTTGTTACTATCTAGCCAACAAGTTTTTGTGTATTTATCGAATATGGTTCTTGTTCATATTTATTTATTTTGATTTTTCTCATATTTGTGATTTTGAGTTGAAATTTGTGAACTTTGGATTTGAGATTTCTTATGATCTTAAGGTGGCTAGGATGTGTATTTTATGTTTCTAGTCTTGTGATGTGAAGTGATGTTCTCTATCATGTTCAATGTGGAACATTGATAGAATGTATAAGGGAGTAGATTGCGAAGAAAGTACCATTCTTATTCTTGCAATCAAATTTTTCTTGAAATATATCTTATCAGTTAAGAAACATTCAAAGTAAATTAGCATGCATGTGGTTATGAATATTAAATATGCATGAACTAATTAGTATTGATCAATATGCTTTGATGTGAGTTTTGATGCTACAAGGAGCACTACATGGATATTCTTGAGATGAAGGATTCCATGAGAAGGGTACATTTTATGGCCCTAGTATGATATTACTAGCATATGGATTATTATGCATGAGGCATTGCGTGAAATTATATTGATGTAATTGAACTTGATGTATTATTTTGATGCACTCGATGTTCGACGAGTAGGTCGGCATCTCTTGATGAAAATGGGCTAGAATGATTTTGCGTTAATATACTATTTGTGTTCTGGAAAAAATGTCAACACTCTTTTCTCTTATGCAATATGTTTCATTTGTCCAGTTGGGTCAAATTATGTGATTTCTTACACTATGAATGCAATGGTCTGTGATGAAAGGCATAATTCCTTTGACTAGCTGACTTGTTGTGTGATTTAATTACTTGAGTTTAATGCATTATTGCATGAAAATAAAATATATGATATGCATGAGTTGCATCATTTTCACTTACTAAGTATGAGAATTGGAAAGCTTACCTTCTGGTGACGGGTGTTGAATGTGGGAAAAATAGGGAAGGGTAGAAGTGATGTTTTATTTTCCACTCTACTTTCCAGTAGAAATCTGCTATTAAAATACTTTGGCCAAAGTTGTTTGCATATGTTTTCTTGAATATGCTGCCTATGTTTCATCTCACTACCATATCCATGATTATGTTCTATATTAGGCATATGTTATTTGTAGTTAGTTTTGTGGCTACACAAGATACCCCCTGCTTTTTGTATTTTTTTATAGGCTACAGGGTTGGGAATTTTGCGAGGAGGTAGAATCCCAAGGAAGTGTAAGGATTTATGGTTGGGCAGAAAAATGCCTTAGCCACACTCTCATCTCAAGATAGCTGATGGAAAGTTGTCTGAGGGCTTATGAGACAAGGACCTATAGAGGGACATTTGTCTGAGGGCTTATGAGAAAGGGATCTATAGATGAACATTTGTCTGAGGGCTTATGAGAAAAATATCTATAGATGGACATTTGTCTAAGGGCTTATGAGATAGGGATCTATAGAGGAACATTTGTCCAAGGGCTTATGAGACATGGATCTATAGAGGGCCAGTTTGTTTGATGAAACTTATGTATCTTGTTTCATGATTGACCTTAATGGTCTTTATTTTGATGTATATTATTTATGTATGAAATACTTGATGCATTTAATTTTATGTAATGGAGAATTGTAATGATGTATTGAAATACTTATGCCCGGATTAAGCACACTTATATACATGAAATAATGAATGCTTATTTATGTTAAGATGTAACAGTTATTCAACTCACACTATCTTAGAGATGTAAACATATTTGTTATGATGTATTGAGTTAAAATTTCTTTATTAATTCCTATTGTGATGAGATGGGCATGAGGGCCTAGGTCACATAAATGGAAACTGGATCCACTAATCTTACAGGTGTTTTGTGAGCATGCATGACTAATTTTCTCACTTAGTGCATACCACATGTTTTAGATGGTATGTATAGTGATTTACATTATTTATTTGAGATAAAGTTATGATTTAAATCTAATTTGAGTTAAGAAAGTATAATCTTTATATCATTATGTTGCCCCTTGATATTGAAATTTGAAATATTTTCTCATTTTGAGGTATTGACATTGTGAATGAGCTAAAAGTATTGTGAGTGTAAACATACGAGTATGACAGGAAATTAATATGAAGGATCCAATAATGTGGTCAAATCAATGGGATGCCAAGGTATGGTAAAGAAAGCACAGGTATGTGTGTGCTTTGTTGTGATTTTAAGGTATTATGCAGATTTATTTATGAAAGCGTTGAAATAAGAGAATGCTAGATTTGATTTGATTATGATAATGACTTGAACTGATGCTTTGGTTTTGTTCCTTTGAACAGATGGAACGACACATCATAAGAAAGGGGAATATTTTCTGAGAGAGGTATCCTAACCTTGAAAAACTAGAAGGTAGTAATGGAATTCAAACACTCACTAGAATTTTTCTGTGATGCTTGGTAACCAAGTTTTATTTGGTGCTTTCTTTAAATGTGTGCGTACAATATCTTTACAAAAATGATTTGATGAATATGTGTGTTACTTTAAGAAAATTTTATAAATTGAAATTTTAAATGCATGAAGAAATGAAAAGTAGAGCATAAATTCCAATCAAGTCAAAGTCATGATATTTCTATTAGGACAAATAATTCTCAATGATTTTTTCATTCTTACGCTATCCTGAATGTTGTAAAAACAAAAAAAGATAGATTGCATTTAACAAATTATTTCCCTTGTGTTTTTATTATTTCTCTAATGATATGTTCCTATTGATGCATCAGGATGATGCCTTGTTTAAGGGGGAAAGGAATAACCCAATTTTCCATTTTTTTATTATTGGTGAAAAATAAATGGATTTCAATTTTTATTATAGAAATTTAAAACTTCATTCACATATCTTAGTCCCGGATATGAATGAAACAATTATAGAAGAAATGAGGAAGAATATAAAATCTAAAAACCGTTTCTTGCAGGGGATTTTGACCGATATACTTGGTGGCATCATTTTATTGGGGTTGCTTCATTCTTATCGGGGGGAGTATGAAAACCGTAGGGGATATTTTTTTTGGGATTAGATGTGTGAACTAGGAGAAAGGGGATTTTACTCTATTTAAACCATTTTTGGATCATATATCAGTAGAGGAATAGAAAGAAACTGGAAACTCTATCAAAGATAACATTTTTCATTATTGCTTCTTAGTTGTACTTTTAGAGGCTATTCTTCTTATCTATTGTTTCAATATTAGCTAAGGATAGTTGTGAAAACCATAGAGATACCTATTTTATGTGTTATAGGAGAATGACGTTAAGTGTTTGTTAGAGCTCAGTTTAGAGATATAGATATTTGGATTGAAGAGAAAAAATAAGCACCTTTAATTGAGTGGAAAGGAAAAATCATGGCAGGAAGTGGAGATAGGAGATCTCGTGCTATTTTGGTTCCTATCCCTGCCTGAGGGCATATCAACCCTATGATGTTGCTCACCAAAAATCTGGTTCAACACAGATTTGTTACCACTTTTGTCCATACCAATTACCACTATTATCGTATTGTACAGGCCAAAAAATCCATGGAAAAATAGTCTCTTTCTAGGCATGGCAATATTCGTTGGGTAGTCATCCCAGATAGCCCTCCTCCCACCGATAGTCGCACAAATGTTGTAAATTTGTTGCAAGTGACAGAAAACATCATCGTGTCCTTCATTGACAAACTGGTTCAGAAGATGAGAAGGCAGGACCCTTAGGAGGACATTTGTTTGATAACAGACTGCATGGATGCCGTATCAGTGAGATGGAAAAGTGGATGGATGCTTCGCTTAGGGAAGAATGTAGATCTCTATCAGCCTTGAAGGGTGCCTTATGACGATCCTAGTATACAACTTATTTAAAGGTTAGTATTTTAATTTTATTATATCCATAAGATTTTGTGATAAATGCCTTGTTCATTTTCTTAATGTTATGCCATGCCGAGTGCACACTGGCAAAAAATTTATTTCTATGAATTGGGAGATCTATTTTCTTGAAAACTTGGTGTTATGGCATTCTTTGAGTCGACATATTCTTGAAAATTTCTATCATACAGTTCTCATACCTTATGTGTGCTTCTAAGTTCCACATGCACATCTACCACCTCATTTCCAACAATAGTTTTTGACAAAAAAAAATGCACAATGGTTTCTTATACGTTGGACGTATCAACTTTAGCTATTGGGGCATTTCATTTCCTTGTCTAATATTCTATCAAGTACATTCTTTCAATGTTCATCTATCCTTTTTCATGTATAAACTTCCTGATTCCTTTGTTAGGCCATGCATTTTGGGGTACCATTTGGTTAAATTATGGATTTGGTGGTATTCTTTCCAACTGTGATTCCCTTTCCAAGGCTTATTTAACCAACCAATCAATTGTTGTGTTGGTTTCCAAGTTACCTGAATGATGCCTTATAACTGGTCCATATTTTTTTTATAGAATCTGAGACCCAAATTTTGGAATAAATCCATATTATTAGAGAGAAGTCTAGAATTATTCTGTTTTTGTATCAGTTGAGATTCTGAAACTAAGTTTTATCAAACACAAAGAATGGGTAACCATCTGTTTCCTTGAGGATTCTTCCTATGAATAAATGGACTAATCAATTAAGAATATTCTATTTTATATCATAAGATAGATTAGATAAATTAATTATTTTGATATTTATCTTTCCACTTGATACTTATCGAGTTGAATTGAAGGAGAAACTATGACGTTAGTTATGCTAAACTTTTATTAAGGATATAAATGGCACATAAGTTAATCCTTTCAAATCTATCAAGTTAGAATGTTCATACTTTTGACATTAGTGAGACAAATCCAATGAGTGTTCTGTGGCCTTATAAATTAATTCCTAATAGGAGCATAATACCAGTTCTTTATGCAAAGATTGTGTTCAGTCTAAGTACAAAATTTGATTTATTTGTCATCTAACTGTCACACATTTATGAACTCTCTAATGCTTGATTAATGTAGAATTGAGAACTTGAGGTGTTAGGTACTGATGTTAGAAGGATGATGCTTTCTATTGTATAATTATTCTTGGGAAATATGATAGGTTTTGTTAGGAATAGGATAACTTTTGCATGACTATTAGTATCTTTTTGGATTTGCATATGGATTCCATGAACTCTATTTGATTGTCCTATCTTAGTTTTGAAAGGAATATTTCTATAGGGGAAGTGTTTTGGATTCGTTGATGTACTTATATGTGTAATTCAAAGACAAGGAGTATGATTCTTAATGAGTTTTTCGGTAATTCTCTATTGTAACACTGATTGGATAGTTATGATTTTGGAACCATCTTTGATTGTTCTATATGAGATGGAAATGAGAACTTCCAAATGTTTTAGACTACTCATAGAAGGATTTTGTTTGATAAGGAATTGGAATGCTTTAATTTCCTCATATAAAGTTCGTAATTTATATGCACCAATTCCATTACTCTCAATTTTTCTTGTTTAGACTACCTTGAGCTGGGCTGGGTATCATTCATGTCAGGAAAGATTCCAGGGAAGTGTAACTACTTCATGGTAGGGTAGAAACGGACTCCTACAATATTATCACTCTCATGTTTTGTGTGTAACAGATCTTTGGAGCCCCAATCAGGAAGAGCATCATGTTTAGCACGTTGGATATTTGTATCAACCATTGGTCTATTGTATTTATATTGTACTCTTATGGCAGTCTGTTGATGAATTTTTTAAATCTCTTCTTCTTTGTGAGTTATTATCTTATGTTTGTCACAGTTCGACAGTTTGGTCGAAGTATCTCTTTTGCATTTGTTAATTCGACAAGTTGGTCAAATTTTGTTATGTCTTTAATGTATTATGACATGTGATGTATTGTGGTGTTTTGATAGTTGATCAACACTCTTCTGTATTTACGACTCTTGTGTCACATAATCTGTTTGACAGTTTGGTCGAACCTTATTTTTCTTTCTTTGAATTTAAGGGAAATAATTTGTTTTCTTGTCAACTTATACATTCAACATTTGACTTAGTTGACTGACCTCCCTTGTCTTATAGATATTGTTGATGTGGCATTTCTTTTGAGGATGCACAGTCCTTACTATTTTCAAAGGAGTTAAGTCATCTGCAACCACCATGTGCCAAGGATTGAGTCACTTGTAGTTTGAAAAGGCAGGTTTTGAGTCCAGAAAGGTCATTTTCTTTCTGCCAACGGTGAAGGAGTTGAGATCGTCCCACCTCCTTCTTGGGATTTGAGGATTTCATGTTAGAAGAAACTGATCTAAGTTGTACATACACTTAATTATAAATTGTAATTTTTCTTAATTATTACGGCAGACTATTATGTGTTTGTATGGAAATGCTTTGCACAGAATCTTCTTTCAGAAGACATAAAATACATTTCCTTTTTTATTTTACATATAGAGGATTGATTCTATGGACCAGTTTGACGTTCAAGTACTCCTCATCAAAATTACAACTACATTATCAACTTTACAAAGTTTAATCAACTGTGTTTGCACTAGTGGAGTAGTGTCATTTTATTCTATCATGGAGTAAATCTTGATCCATATATCTTGAAAATTTGACAATTCCAGATAACATGAGTCCATCATTAGCAGAGTTTACAACTTTAACATGCTTTATAGTTCTTCTCTTCTTAGCTCTTTTTTTGAGGATATTTTTTCCCACTTGAAGTTTTATCTTCTCATTTTATGAGAGTTTTCATTGTACCTCACTAGGCTAGTAGTTGGGACCCAACTTTTATATTTTCCTCCTAAATTATGCTTAAGGTAGTGTGTTAGTGTATTTAGTTAATTATAGTTTTACTTATTAATCCTACTTAGTCATCCATGTCCATTTCACACTTGTCTACACAAGTTGTCATTGTTTAGGAGTTGTTAAAGAGGTGTCTAGAGAGGTGTCGATTCCATTTGAACACCTCATCCTAGGTTTGTGGGAGACAACTTACCACCACTCATTGAGTATTGGAGTAAACTTCTGATTTGACTCAATCACTCACATCTATATGTACTTACTTCTCCAGTCAATGAAACGGTCGACTTTGTGCTTCTAATTTATCTCTTTGATTCTAGGTTTTTACACTTTTAATTTTAGAAAAAACACATTTTGTCATAGAAAGTAGACCTTCTTTTGAATCAGTCATTCAACTTCATGACACCATTAAAATCCTTAAGATTAAATAAAACCTTGATCTATATGCTACCTAAGAAAACCTAAGAAGGATATGACTAAACCGCGCCAAACCCAGAATCCTGTTAAAATATCTATCCTTTTAAGACTAAAAAGAGGAGTAGAAATATAAATTTTTTAAATATCTATAACCAAATCTATAATATGTTATTGAAGCCCTCATTTTAGGTCCCCTTAGATACATAAAATATATAATATATTGTCGAAACCCTCATACTACCACACGAGTCTATCAATATTTCCCACTCTAATTGTGTTTCATAGAAAAAGTTATGAATGGCTCAACCCTAGAGGGAGCCACATTTATCCCCATATTTAAGTTGAGAGGCTTCCAATAGTGGCAACAAGTTTGTTTGTAAACATTTGACCTTTTTGAAAAAAAATTGACAGTCATTTGCATGTTTTATAAAATAAATTGACAATAAAGATAATTGAGAAGAGTAAGTGATTACAATGAGAGACATCTACAACGACATCAAAAACCTTTTACAATTTATACTTTTCTGTTTTAAATTGACATGCATCTGTCGGTTCAGACTTTTAAAGTGTGAAGATTATTTGCCTCTGTAATTTGCCAAGCATCTACAGTTGTATCAAACAGAATTTGCATATTATTGGCATTACAAATCTTACATTAAGTAAACTATGAGATTGAAACAGCTTAACATTATATCTTTGTAGTTATATATTATTTTTATCAACACACAATCAGTATTCACAATCAATGTTTTGAATTTTTAGCTTTTTTCATCCTAAATATTTTATTTTTTTAAAGTCAAAGTGGACAAGCCACCATAATTATATTATATAAACTGATTCAAGGACTCGTCCGTGGAAGAATCAGGAAGAAACCCCGGAGTCATTGCCGTATACAATTACAGAAGTGAAGCCCGAAGGCTTTGATTTTCAATTAGAAAATCAAATATCATCCTATAAGCTAAGGATTGGGCAAATTTATTTTCCACTTGAAAATCAATAAACCCCTAAGAAAAACAAATTTCAGCTTAGATACAAAACAGGGGAAGGGTTTGCAGACTTGTGCAGTCAGCTAAAATGAAAAGCTCTACCATGGCGTTGATGAGCTTCATGAAACCAATCAACATTTTTGGTATGCTCAAACACCAACTTAGGGACACCGTCGTTTCGGAGAAAATTTTTTGTGCCATTACTTTTGGAAGAGCTTTTAGCCACTTACACGATTCCAAGGATAGCTTCTTTAGAGTTAACTTTTCAAATCCTTTTGGCAGATTTTGCAGGCAACTACACGCCTTCACGAGGAGAACACGCAGTGTGGATAGATTTACAAAACTTTCTGGAAGTTTTTCTATTTTCTTGCAATATGACAAATTAATTTCATTCACAGAGCTTAGCAAACCCATACTGTCCGGAAGATCTTGTAATTTTTTGCAGTAGGAAAGGTTGACCTTCTCAAGAGCACTCAACCCCAAATTTGATGACAAACTAGTCAATTCATTACATTGGCTTATATCCAATATCTTCAACAATCGGAATTCAGCTTGCACGATTTTGGTACAAGCTTCTGCAGTTTATTGCAATCTTCTACTATTTTTGTCATCAAATTCACCATCCTCAGAATTGATGGAATCCGCACCTGCCAAAGGGCTTGAAGAAGCTTCAATGGCTTGAAAACTAGAGTCTTAGCTCATGTGTGAAATTGGAGGAGTCAACCATTCTTCTTAGGCGCGATTTTTGGACATTAATGACAGCCCAATTCTGGTGGAAAAATGGGAGATGATAGCAAGACAAAACATAGATTGGAACTTCACAGAGGTGACTAGATAGCTTGGTTGTGAATCTCCTCCTCTACGTTCTCAACAAGGGTTTCCAGTAAGAAAAACACAATTCAGCTTAGATGGTGTGAAGGCTCTGGCGTTGGATTTTCCTGATACAATAGCTAGCATAATTCTGATGCTTCCAATGGGTACATTAGCTGGCATCTACCTGGACGCGCCTCTACAACATTCTGCCTTTCCATCTTAACTCCTGATTTCAGCAACATAAAGTTATTCCTCCATATCTACTGGAGTGGACCCAATCATCCACTCAATCATCAATCGGTCCAGATGAAACCAGTGGGTCCCCCCGCCTATGTCAGCATGCCCCTGTTGGGTAAATTTGTCTGTTCAAAATGTGAAACGGTTTGCATATCATGCATAGTCTCAAGCTGCTTACCCACCAGCGCAGGCACTGGTTAATGTCCAAAACAGGGGACGCAGGTTTTGAATAAGCCAAAACAGCAGCAATGACCCCATCCATAGTACCAAAATCTGAGCCATGATCCACTGGATGTTGCCTGTAAGTTTTGTATGGCTACAATCAGAATCTGGAGCACGAATATCTTTACTAGTTGGAGGGGGCCACCGCGTTTGGAGACATGCAGGAGCAACAGCGTAACTGGTGGCAAGATCATGGTGAAAGTTTTGAATTAGACAATCTGTAACAGACGTAGGAATGAAAGAATAACTAATTTTGTTGACTCAGCCACAGTCTCCAAAGCAGTATTGCTGTCCAATTGAGGAACTTTGGACTGGAGATGTGTGACTTGCAGCTTCCCATGATGGCTTACCCTGAGCATCAAGCTTTTCTTGCAACATTTGAATCTCTTCATCATTTCATTTCAAAGGCATCTGCAATCATATCTGAAGTCTCCTGTTAAATATCAGAATACAGGGAGAATGAGAATCAAATCATCATCCAATTCATGGGAATTGAGAGGACAGTCCACCAACACCAATATGAAGAAGTATGGGTATTATTTTGCCAACATGCATGTCCTGCAGCAATGATTAGCCCCCTGTCATAAATTAGAATAGTTTCTACCCAGAATAGTCCTGATGACTGCACTTTTTTTTATCTACAGTAATCAGATTTTGCAGATCTGCATTCTTCTGCATAACATCTACTGGATATAATGTGTCATAAGCACAACCATCACATCCCAGGTTATCTAGATAGTCAGCAAGGGCATTCCCTTTGCGAAGGGTGTGTGAAATTAGAACCTCTTCAAAGGTATCAAGGAGTTGCCAGATTTTTTGAAGGATGTAGGCCAACTTTCAGTTATGGGATTCTCTTTTTATGCAAGCATTAATGATAACCATGGAGTCACCTTCAACTTGGATCAGACGATAGCCACCTTGTTTTGCCAGAACAAGACCTAGAAAGAGAGCATGAGCTTTTGCTATGTTATTTGATCCAAAAGGCAGGGGAGCAGATTTAATAGCTAGCACATCACCAAAATTATCACGAATGCAGGCACCTACGCCTAATTTACCTAGATTGCCCCTTGACGAGCCATCAAAATTGAGTTTAACAAGCCCAGCAGCAGGAGGGATCTAGTGAATGTTGGCTCTATCATGTGAAGGAGAAGCCTTTAAGGTTTGACACCAGCCAATTGGCACATGGATACTTTTCCAATCACGAATAATAGTCATGTCCTAGTTAGACAAAATCGGATTGCATTTGTGTTTAGTGTGATTGGTGTTGACAACTTCAGATATGGTTTTCTCAATGCTGATAAGAACACTTTCAATAGTGGAGGGATTCTGGTGGAAAATCCTCATATTACGCTCCCACCAAAGAGCCCAAACAATTAGAGCTGTGATGCAGTTCCAAAGGTTGGAGAAAAAGGAGTTGGGATACAGCTCTGGCCAGGATTGAAAGAGATCCCACAATGTATTCGGGAGAGGAGTGAAGAAGTGTAATTTATCAAGAATAAAAATCCAACATTGTTGTGCAAAAGAACATTTCAAGAAGAGGTGGTCTCCATCCTCAAGTTCTTTATTACATAGATGGCAATTAAAGGGCTGTGCTATATGGAATTTAGATAATCTATCACTCGTAATGTAGCTCTTTTTTTCAAATCTATCAATGCAAAACACCCGGCCTTCGGGAGAGTAATCTGAGTCCAACAGAAGGAGAATGCACGGGAAGGCATTTTATTAGATTCTAGCTGTTGGAGAATCCTATATCCCTCCTTGACTGAATATGAACCATTTTTCCCTAGGGCCCAAATTAACCAATCTTCCTTCCCAGAAAGATAAACCACTAAACTTGAGAGTAATTGACAAAATCTGTCATGATCAAGGAGTGAAATAGGCAGCTCACCCGGGTCCTTCCAAATCACTTTCTTGGAGAATAGACATACTGTAGAGGCAAAGTCTATCAAGTATTTTCCCCAAGAGTTTTCCGATGAGACAATCAAGGCATCCATAGGGTCTAGTGTGAAAAGAGGGGGGGAGCCATTCCAAGAATCTCACCAAAATTTAACTTGTTGGCCATTATTCACCCCCCATGACAGATAGTTAGTCACTATGTCTTTGGAAGACATCATAAAGTCCCATATTGCCGATCCTCTCGGGGGATCTTGAATTGATAGTACTCTTGCAAGGCAATTGTTATCTAGGTACTTATATAGCATTATCTGACACCATTTGCTCTGAGGTTTTAAATACATGTGCCAAATTAATTTGGCACCGAAGGCTTTATTTCTTTGTACCAGATCATGTATTCCAGCCCCACCCAAATTTTTTCCTTGAGCCATATCTTGCAACGAGATGAGATGAATTTTCTTTACTCCATTTATGTTTCCAGCCCATAATAAATCTTGAATCAACTTTTGGATATTCTGAATCACTGAAGAGGGGGCTTTTAGCATTGAAAGATAGTAGTTAGGGATAGCTGATGGCACTATTTTGACGAGAAGAATTTTTCCAGCCAGTGAGAGCCATCTGGCTTTCCAAGCCACCACTCTAGATTTAATTCTATCGATTATAGGAGACCAGAAGCTTGTTTTATTGGCCCCCATGAAGAAGGGAATACCCAGATATACAGATGTGAGGAAGTCTTGTGTGAACCCCAAGGTATTAACAATTCTTGTGGATATAATTTGATTTGTATTGAACAGATATATCTTGGATTTATTCTCATTAAAATTTTGCCCTGATACAGCAGTATATGTGTCAAGAACATGTTTAATCTTCCTGGCTTCCCTCGCATTGGATGACCCAAATAGCAAGGTGTCATCAGCGAATAATGAGTGAGTAAAAAAAATGTCAGAGTTCCCAATTTTTGTACCTTGCCAGTGACCAAGTTCATGCTGCCTATGAATAAATCTGCTGAATGCTTCTGCCATTAGAATAAATAAGACCAGGGATAGGGGATCGCCCTACCTTACCCCTTGTGTTGAAGGAAAGAAGCCCGCTAGGACCCCGTTAATAATAACTGAAAACCAAGCTCCCGAGATACAAGCTCAAATCCATTTGCACCAATTTTTTGAAAATCCAAATTTTTGTAGTACTTTGAAAAGGAATTCCCAGCAGACTCGATCATAGGCCTTCAACATATCAAGTTTGATAATGAAATTTGAAGAGTTGGATGAATTGATTCAGTGTAGAGCCTCATGAGCAACTAAAGCTCCTTCCATGGTTTCTCCCCTAGGGACAAATCCCCCTTGCTCATGTGAGACTAACTTAGGAATTAGATGTTGCATTCTCAAATATATGGCCTTGGTAATGATTTTGTAGATAGTATTGCATAATGAAATAGGTCTAAAATCTGAGAAAGCTTTGGGAGACTTAACCTTGGGGATAAGAGCTATGTTAGTCGTATTGAAGTATTTTAACATAGCTTTATTCTTCTTGGATTCTTCAATTACCCCAAGTAAATCCCAACCTATGAAATCCCAGCATGCTTGGAAAAATAAAGCTGAAAACCCATCTGGACCAGGGGCTTTATCCGAAGGCAAGGAGAATACTAACTTCCTAAGCTCATGTAATGTGAAAGGAGCCATTACAAGTAAATTATCAGATTCTGATACAAGAGAGGGAATAGCATTGAAAAGTTTTAGAGATTGTACTCCAGGGAATGCTGGCAAAGTTGGTGGTGCTAATAAATTTTTAAAAAATCTGACCCCTTCCTCTTGAATCCCTTGAGAATCTAAAATTGGATGCCCATTTTCTGCATTGTTGATATTAAATATACGATTAGCAGCTCTCTTTTGCTTAGCAGATGCATGAAAATATTCAGTGTTCTTATCACCATCTCTAAGCCACAGCTCTCGGGGCTTTTGACGCCAATAAGTCTCTTCTCTGATACAAATTTCTTCCCATTCAAGCTGAAGCTTACTTTGTTTTACAAAATTATCCTTATCCATACCATGTTTGATAGTATTTTCAAGAATTTCCTTCATCTAATTCTTAACTATCTCTTTTTCTTCAAAGATATTTTTGAAGACCAGCTCACTCCATTTTTTTGTGTTTTTTAACACATTTCATTTTAGCTACAAACTGATGCATTTTTTATCTGTCATAGAATGGAGCGCTCATCCACCATTGTTTAAGTAGTGGAAGGAACTGAGGGTGTCTGAGCCACATCCTTTCAAATTTAAAGGAGGGTTGATGTTGCTTACCTTGATTTACCCCTGGTAAGATGATTTGTATGGCAATGGGGAAGTGATCTGAACCTGATCGGGCCATAATTTAAGATTGGAATGTGGTGTTTGATAGAATCCATTCCTGAGACACAAGAAACCTGTCAAGTCTAACAGCAATTTGAGAGAAGTTAGCCCTCTTGTTGGTCCATGTGAAGGAGCCATTGTTAGGCTTAATGTCTGATAAGTTGTTATCTTCTAGGAAGTTGGAAGAATCTTGGATAGTTTTCATGGGCAGAAAAATTTTGCCATATTTTTCTGATGATTTTAAAGTAGCGTTGAAGTCTCCACCCAGAATTATAAGTTGATTATTTTGTGATTGAATGATATGTGTCAATTGTTTCCACAATTTCAGTTTGTCTAGTGTTGTTGATGGACCATAGATATTGAGTAGAATGAAAGAAAGGTCAAACCTCGTGATATTTAGTAATTTCCAATTGTCTTGTTGATCTAAGAGATGACTTTGAATTTCTTTGGGGTCCCATAGAACAGCAAGGCCACCTGAAGCACCATTACTCTGTCTATGAACCGAATGCCACTATGGCCATCTGTTAATAGTTTTATCATAACTCTCTTGGGACAGCTTAGTTTCCTGTAGCAAGATGATGTCTTCTCTCATAGACTCAAGCTAAAACTTGATTCTACCTCTTTTTTCAGAGGCATTTAAGCCTCTGACATTCCAAGAAGTTATCCTCATGAATAACAAGGAGAACCTTTAGTTCTCCTTGTCAATCTTTTAGTGGGTGTAAACTTATCATCCAATGTGGATTGAATGCCCGCTTCTATTTCTGCCTTTATTTTGTCTCCCTTAGATTTTCTCCCTCTCTTTTTGGGGAACTGGTTGCATTGGGATTTTTTATTAGGAGATTGTTCAATAGATATTATTAATCGATGGTCAAATCCCCCCAATGGGGCAATTTGGACAGCCTCATTTGGGTCTAAATCCATCGATTGACTAGCAATTTCACTATCCTTGATAATCTTATTTTTGTTATTGCTCGGGAGGAAGTTTAGAAGAAGGTTACTCTGATCAGTATATAAATAATCCTCGTTGAGTTCAATTGTAAAATCCACAACATTTTGAGGGAATCTTTTCACTTGATCCGTAGCCAAGGATTCCCTGAGATGCAAGGATTGGAATTCCTGATTAGCAAACTTACACAATTGGCGCTCAAAATTATCTTCCTCTCTGGTTTCAATAATCACTGTCGGCTGAGAGGGGACATTATCTGTGCAAAAATATTGACTTGAAGGGTTTGGATTAGTATTGAACAAAGAGCTTTCCTCTGATAAAGTTTCATGGATTATTTTTATGGAAAGCTCTGTGATCATAGTATCAGTGAAATCCCAAGCCTTAAGTTCCACAACAGCATTGTTGTGGACTACTGTGTGCATATCTATTATATTCTAAGATGGATAATCCTGGAACATTAAGTGGTGAACAATTGTGTTAAGTTTTGTGCTGAACTACTTTGTTTGATCACATTGAGAGGCGCTGACAGCTGAAGGACAAAGCTGAAGCTAGATGGAAGAGTATTTCTTGAACATGAGCATGCATCTTAATGCGTAGAAGAAGAATGTGAACACCTTATAAAAGTGAAATATGATTTCTAAGCGGGTGGGAAATGAGCAAGAAATTGAAAGTGAGAGATCTTTATTGGGTGGCTCCTGGCTATCCTGATTAGAACCCTTATTCGAGCATTTTGCAGGATCAGTACAGTGATCTGTACACACAGCCATACCAGAAAGAGATAGCGGCCTGCACTGGGAAGTAAAATGGCCCAGTTTATGCTAGAGTTTATGGATAGTATCCTTGTTTTGAACAACAATGCACTGAGACCAAACCCCTCATTTTGAGTTAAGACTGATTTGTTCTGGCAATTCCTTCGAAGCATCTAAAAGGACACATACTCTGGGAGCACACTGAGGGAACTCAAAGGGAATAAGATCATGTTTATTGAAGATGCCAATTTTATTAGCAATGATTTCCGCAATGGCAAGATCCCTATAATCCAAAGGCAGCAAGGGCAAGGAAATCCAATGAGGAAAGACAAGGCAAGCCTTAGTATCCAATTTAAAGTTAGGGGTCCAAATCCTGGAGTATAATCCCAAGCCTTGACAAAACCAGCTTTTATTTTTGTGAACGGAATCCCTAAAATCGGTTGACTCAAAAAGAGCAAAAAAGTATCCCGAGTCTGAAACTAAATAGAAAATATCCTTCAGCCCAACCCAAACTTGAAAAGCCCAAGATTTAATGTCTAAAAATTTCAATGAATTCTTTGAGAACTTACTAATGAGGGTCGTTTGTCGAAGTACATCAATCTACTCTTGTAACATATATTCTGGTAGAGTAATGAAGACTGAATTTTGAGGAGTATGATGGCTTGGTGGTGGTGTCATTTCCTAGATGTTCTGATGCAAAGATGGCTTCGTTTGTTTGACTTGCCAGATCTGCTTTGTCTGGCTTGGATTGAGAGTTACATTATTCTGCTTACTCTGGGGGGTTTCATCAGTAGACACTCCAGCATAAAATTGATGGCCACAATTGGTGCCCTGGGTGCCCTTAGTAATGTCCATTGGAGAACCAGGCGGGGTACCATCACATATGTCAAAAATTAGCTGTTTATGACGATTTCGTGAACCTCCCAACCCCAACTGCTTGGTGTGATGGCCTGAATGAGTAAACCGTGGCCGGGAAGGTAATGTAATTTTTCCCATCCCATTCAAATATTTGAAGAAACCTTGATCTGAAGAGGAGAAGTCCTGCTTGGTGGAGACCTTAGGTTTCAGAGCAGCTTGCCTAGTCGATTCTCCTATCTCAACAGTAGAGATTCCATTGAATCTAGGAGGATTGATCATGAGGTAAGAAGAGATCCCCTGAGGATGAGATTTTCCATGATGGACTTCTTCTAAACTCTTCTGACCCTGATAGAGACCTTTATTTTTGTGTGTGTGAAACTTAACATGAAATCTAGGGTTAACAAAAAATGGCTTCGCTGGTTGAACAGACGCTTTACCTCTGAAGATCTTCATAAAGTTTTACGCACCTTGCTGAGGCAGTGAGCCAGTCTTATGTGTATTTTTCTGAGCAAAGGGAAATGCCTGGAAACCCTTGTTGTTAACTTGCTGATTCGGGTATCTTGCTTGTTGCACAATAGAGGGACCATGAAAGATGCTCGAGATGTCACGATTAGAGGTTAAAGAAATGTTGTGGGGCTTGTGGAAATGTGGGGAGTGCTGACCTAGATGATCCACATCCTGGGGTCCCCTTTCGAGACAGGATTGCTTGAATTTCTGGCTCTGCGACTGTAATTGATGCCCTTTCCCGTACATTTGCCATTCCTGCTCCCCTATTCCTTTTTGAAAATCTCTGTTGATTCTCTGCACCTGCAACTGACCCTGCTTCGCATTCTGTACCCTTGACCTAATGCGTTCACGCTCTCGCTCCATCGTCCGACTGTATTTGTTCTTCATGATGGACTTAAAACTAAGAAAACATTGATTTAAAACTAAGAAAACATTTTAATGGATGAAGAAATAAATATACTCTCATATTTTGGTACTCTAGTGACTTTATTTTGATGTAAAGATGTGGATATAATTTATAAGAATGATATCACATTCTGGTAGGTTGAAAATGCATTTGTCATTTCTTATTTTCTAGGAGTTGATGTTGTATATTGCCCATGGAATTTGAAGTTGTAAATATGATAAAAAATAATCATGGTTTCATGCTTATGCTAATGGGAATTTAGATTGACTATTTTCAAGGGCATATGTGAAATCATGTTGAAGGGGACTAGCTCGGTGAAAAGTGAGATATGAGTTTCCCTTATGTTTCGTTTAAGTATTTGAAGTTCAAAACTCTACTAAAAATTATAATATAGTTATAAAAGGGTTGCAACATTCTAATCATATCTTCCTGTGATTTTTGTAATGGTACAACTAGAGCGTTCATTCCAAGAGCATTCATTTCAAGCATATCCACATGATTGACTTAAAATGTTAATTTTGGTTAGTGCAGGGAGTGTTTTATCTATGACACTTTGGTTCTTGTAAAAAAAAGACATCAAGAAATATAAAATTCTCTAATTTTGGTAGACAAAGGAATATTTAAAGAGTAAAAAATTCAGATATACCAAATTTCATTGGAGTGAAGAGGCATTTGATGAGACAAATAAAGATGACAAGAATCCCATGTGCTCATCGTGATGCTTGAGTGAATTGAGTATGGAAAATAAAAATTCTTTAAGCATTTTTAAGAGATGTTGTTAATATTAAATTATATTATATAATTTATGGTGGGATATCTTTTGTACTTGTTTAAAACTCTTTTGTATTATCTCAATTGTTACTTAATATTTTGGTACTCTAGTGGCTATATTTTGATGTAAAGACGTGCATATAATTTATAAGAATGATATCAAATTTTTGTGGGTTGAAAATGTGTTTGTCATTTCTTATTTTCTGGGAGTTTATATTGTATATAAGTTCTCATGGAAGTTGAAGTTGTAAATATGCTAAAAACTAACCATGGTTTCATCCTTATGATAATGAGAATGTAGATTGACTATTTTCAATAACATTGAAGGGGAGTAGCTCAATGCAAAGTGAGCTATGATTTTCCCTTATGTTTCATTTAAGTATTTGAAGTTCAACACTCTACTAAAAGTTATAATATAGTCATAAAAGGGTCACAACATTCTAATATCATAATCCTGCAATTTTTGTAATAGTACAACTAGAGTGTTCATTCCAAGAAGTGGGTTTTTACTTTATGTGAATGTTTCATTTTTCTAGTGAGAATGCAAATATTGGAGGAGTTTTTAGTGGTATGATCAATTTTAGTGTCATAATCAATTTTAGTGTCACGATCAATCTTAGTGTTATGATCAATTCCCTTAGACGAGATGGATTTGCCATTTTATTTGAAGCAAGAAGCAACTTGTGTGAGTATCATTTTATTTTGGGGTTTCAAAATTCAACCATATACACATGATTAACTTAAAATGTTAATTTTGGTTAGTGTAAGGAGTGTTTCATCTATTGCACTTTGGTTCTTTTCAACAAAAGACTTTAAGAAATATAAAAATTCTCTAAGTTTAGTAAACAAAGGAATATTTTAAGAGTAAAAATTTCAGATATGGAACCAAATTTCATTGGAGTGAAGAGGCATTCGATGAGACAAATAAAGAAGACAAGAAGCCCATTGTGCTCATCGAGATGCTTGAATGAATCGAGTATGGAAAAGAAATATTCTTTAAACATTTTCAAGTGATGTTTTTACTAATAATTGTTATTATATAAGTTATAGTGGATTCTCTTTTCTACTCGTTTAAAAATCTTTTGTATTATATAAATTGTTACTTCAAAGTATTATTTTTTTCTAGGGCCGAGAAAATATGATTCGTTATTGTGTGATGAATATAGGATTTGGAAGAAATCTTTTTGATTTAGACATGATAGGGGTCATATATATTCTATATCTAAAGGCAATATTAGGATTGAAGGTGATATATTTGTTCAAGTGAGTTTTGTAGATTATGTGATGGGTTCTTTAGAGATTTTTAAAAAAAAGTAGGATCTATATGAAAGAATATTTATTCTAGTGTGTGATTAGGGTAATTTATTGTGTGTGAATAGTAAAACTCTACAGTTTGAGTCAAGTGGTAGGCTTAATTAATTAACTTATTCAGTTAGACTTAGATTGGAATTGAATTTTTCTTTTTTCAACCTTACATTTTTTTAGAATTGATATTTGTTTACATAAAATAATTTAAAATATAAGTATGTTAATTAGCCCCAGCAAAAAGCTATTTTGTCTTCCTTGTTAAGTTTCTATTTGTTTACTATTGTTCACCCCTATTTTCTTTGAGAGATATTGTTCACCCCTATTTTCTTTTAGAGATTTTCAGTTAATCTAATCACTAATCTCTAAATGTCATCGAATCCCTAAGACATCTTTAACATGAATGTTTTACAAATTGATCTAATCACACTCTGCGAATAGACTACCAAAATATGTGACCAATAAATGGAGCGAAACATCGTTTCGCCAACTATACTCTGCATTGCCTTATAACTCTTTCACTTTTTCATGAAACTCAAGGGCTACGTTAAATCTT
>MU223174.1:4516680-4536882 GCA_018584345.1 Thuja plicata | reverse complement strand
AAGTATAATTTTGGCTGTCGTTATTTAAAAATTGTTGTTGTCATTATAGGGATCCAAGAGTCAAGGTTAGAGATTCATGAAGTCCATGGCCAACCCGATCATGCCGTTGCAGAATGTCGACCATGTGCCCATGATGAGAAAGGACCTAGAATGGAGCCTGAGAAGTTCGTGTGAGTATAGCAGTGGTTATATTGCATGTACATTTTTATGATTTTTTGACAGATTTGTTTTTGTTTTTAATCAATATATTAGGTTACATTTAGTGACCATTTTCTTTACTAAATGGTCTGAAATGTCTATTCAAAATATATAAATTTGATTTCAAAATCAATCTTATAAATTTTGTGTAGAAAAATTTGATTTCAAAATCAATCTTATAGATTTTGTGTAGAAAACTTATGCTAGTTGTAACTTTTTATTGAATAGAGTCACACCAAAAATATTGATCTAAAAATAATAATGATCATTTATTTTCTTCTTTTTTTTGTGAGGGACTATATTAGAATGTGATCATTATTGAGCAAGATAAACATAGTGAATGGTATTTTTTCTTATTAACTTGAATAAAATGGTTTATAAAATATTTTAATAGACACTTAGTAACACTAGACACTTTTTCAGTCTATATTCTTAACTGTCAATACCTATCTATAAATTATATACTATTATACAGATATATATAGCGTAATATTATTTTAAACATGAATACCATATTAGATATTGATTTTGTACTGGCATTTCAAACATTGCATATGATAGGATAGAAGATATGTTAATAAATAATAGATAACCTCTACTATTTGCAATCACCTAAGGTGACTACACTAAAATTTCAAACTATCAATATGATAAAATAGAAGATATTTTAATAAATGATAGACATCCTCCACTATTTACAATTATTTAGAGTGATTACAACAGCATTTCATGTCATCATATATGAATACAGTAGAAAATCATCCTCTACAATTCACAATAACTTAAAATGACTACATTAACATTTCAAATCATTCTATATGATACAGTAGAAATATGTATTAATAAATAGCAAATAGCCTCTATCATTGACAACAACTTATATAATAACTTCATCAACATTTCAGGAAGGGTATGTCAATAAATTGTACACCCTCCATTGTTCACTATATCTCATAATGATTAAGAACCTATTAATTTATGTTTCAATATGAGAAAAATATTTTACTTTTATACATGGACTTGATTTTACATGTTTTTTTAAAAACTCACTATAGATAGTATAAAAAATTGTTAAAAAATATATATATATAGAGTAATATAAGAGAAACACTCTGATTTGATTTCTCAAGGATATATGACCCATTTTTTTGTGGGGCCTTGTTAGGTTTAAAAGGCCAGAGCATCAAAAACAGTTTATCGATGATTATAATAATTTCCGCAAGTTGAAAGGTAGTGTTCTCCGGCATGACACTTCCCTGATTAATGTCATTAATGCAACTAAATCTGGTAAGCACAAATTCAGTAATTTATTATTTTTAGATATTTGATAAAAGCATACAATTTTCAATCTCAAACGCTAGATTAAATGGATGACCTTTTGTGTGTTTTTAATTGTATAATCAGGGCGACCTACATGTGGTATAAATCCATCAGTATTTCAAAACCATGATGTTAAAAAGTCTGCTAAACCGAGTTACTTTCCGAAGACCGCTTACTCTATTCAGGTAACATTGCCTTAAAACTTTTATAATGTTTCTTATCTCAATGGTACTTACTTCAAGCTAAGTTACATAGAATAGTGCTATTTTATTTTTAGCAGTATATTTTAAGTTTTGATTTGTGTGGGCATTTTATGTGTATTCTGTTAAGTTTTGTTGGATCAAGTATGATTTAATCTAGGACATTTTTTTGATGTTGAAGTGCTATTGATCCTTATAAGACACCCTTATATTTAATCTAATATTGAGCTATTTAGCTATTGAGCTATTGATCCCTATAAGACCAACCCATATTTGATTTGGATGTGACTTATTTCCAATATCCCCTTAAGCTACTCTAAATATAAAATGCCTGACTAGAATAAAATGCTTGGGACTCTTAGCCTTACTCCGATACCATATTGACCTTTCATTGACCATCTAGGAATTGGATTAGTTAGAACTTGAACCCCGTAGTTAATGTGAGATGATGACTCATGCTGACTAAAAATTCCTTGTTAAAGATCAATAATTGCAATGCTCTATCTCTATCTAAATGTTCTTGGACTTGGAGTCTTCAACTATTAATATACTAGTTTTTTTAAAGTTTGTCCAATAAACCTTATTAAAAAAATTATATATATCACGTAAACCACCTAAACAAATCAAACCTTAATATCTTCAATTTAAATTGAATATAATTTTGCAGAGGGAGAGAACTAAGAATATCGAAATTACTGAACTGGCAACAGTTTTTGACAAGCCAATGAAAGAGGCGGTTAAAGAGCTGCGCATGTCTTCTACTACTATTAAAAAGATATGTCGTCGAAATGAGTTGCCCCGCTGGCCTCATCGAAAGGTAAACAATTATCACTCTTTTCTGCGATTATTGTAAGCATGTTTCTTCCCAAGAATTTATGAATGGCTTGCTTTTCAGATGAAAAGCTTTGAAAGACAAATACAGGCGTTTGAGTCACAATTGGTTGGTGGAAATGGTGAGAGCAACAAAAGCATAAAAAAAAAGATTGAAGTTCTAAGGAATACGAGAGAAAACTTGTATAAGGATACACTCTCCAAAACAAAGAAGACTGGGTAGAATTCTCGGGATATAAGAGATCTTATTTTTAGAAACAGTAAAGACGGAAATTTAATGCTAATGAGAAACATTCAGATATAATTTCTAATGAAAACTGGACATTCTTCCAACTTTCTTTTTCTTATAAAAGTTTTATAAAATGTTGGATAATTGTCTATTCTTGTATTTTAATTATAATTTTCACTACATTATTATAATAAAACAAATGTTTCAGTCAAGTATTGAAACGGGTATTTATATTAATTATAATAAAATAAAAAAATTGAATAAAAAGGATGGATAGGAATAGTTATATTTCAAGTAGTTTGTTGATTTGAAAAAATTAAACAAAATATTAAAGTACCATCAATTAAGTTTTATTATAATCAATTAATTTCAATAATCATAATCAACTAAATTTTCATATCTTAATTACCTTGTTCATGACAAGAATCTACACGTAACAAAAAACAAGAGCACTATTAAGAATATACTTATTAGTGTATAGTTCTTCAAGAGATTGATTGGTAGTGTAAGTAAAAATAAAATAGAACTAAATTATATTTTTAATTTTTATCATTTAACATTTTTATATAGATTTGATAGTTAAAAAATTAATATCTATTTAAACTATGGCATATACACACATTATAGGTTTTTCTATTTGAATTTTTTTATATAAATTTAAACTTTAAAATATGTTTCAACAACAACACATTCAATTAGGAGCCCGTGAAGGATAGCAAAAAATGGAAAAGGTGCACAAAAGTCTGGAAATACCTCAAGAATGGGGGCATTTCAACCTTTACAGAAAGGCTCCATGGTGGAAAGTCATCTGTTACCAAGCTTTTCGTCAAAAATTGGAACAAGGGCAGCATTGAAATCAAGGGTAGAAAGTTCACTGTGATAGAAGAAGTCATCTCGGTGGTGATGGGGATTCCCATAGTTGGGAAAAAATTCTATAGGGACCGAAAGATTTTGGATGCTGCCATCAATGACTTCGTAAGAGATGACGAAGAAAAGGAAGAGCTCACCAAAGTCGGCACCCATTACTTTCCTGATGGGCTGAAAATGTTGTGGTGGTTTATGCTCCGAGCCATCATCTATTACATAACCCTAGATGCCAGGTTAGAATGCGCACTCACCACTTCGTGCTTTTGAACCATTTTTGCCATGGCATGTTGATTTCTATCCCTTTTTACCTTTACACTTCCATTAATGATAATATCAATGGCTATAGAGAAAAATCCATAGCTAACCCCGCTTTGCATGAAGGGCTCTTATTGCTCATCTATGATTACTTTAAAGTCCAGATTATGGGTAAAGAGGTGAACTAGAAAGAGGAAATGGAGGTTTCAGGCTTGAATTACATTTCCTCAGACACTGAGGATAGCACTGGCTTGTATTCAGAGGACAATGAAGATTATGAGAATAAAAAGACCATACAAGAATCATCCTCAGAGAAGAAAAAGGGTAACCAGGTGAAAGTTAAAAAAGAGACAATGGTAACCCCAAAAAAAGATAACACTACAATTATTTCCTTTGAAGAGGAATACAATGAGGATGACATGGAATCTGATAGTGAGAAGCTTCCCACTGGCAGAAAAAGAAAATAGGGAAAGCTCCCCAATTCTGTGAATCTCCCAAAAAATAAGAATAAGGATAGGGAAGAGAGTGTCGATAGGTTATACCCAGAAGACAATTTTCAAAGCACTTCCCCTTTTCAGGACAAAAACCCTTCAATGCAGAACCAGACCAAGGCTAGGATGGAATAGGAAAAGGAGTTTTGTTGTTACATGGTGGATAAGGGAAAGATCATAGGGTGGAGAGACTTCAACACAAAGACAGCTAAAATGGGGATAACCAGAGAGATCGTAAATCCCAAAATTTTGGTGGAATATGGAAAAAGCATTAAGTTAGACGAGCTCATTGACCCCTCTCTGGTTGTGCTCAGTTACAGCACAAGGGAATTTGATATAGACTTGTTAAAAAATTCAAGAAACAACATGCTCGACAACTACAAGACTATCATGTGGCTCTATCACGAGGTGGAAGACCTCAAAAATAGGGTAAAAGGCACTAACATGGGAAGCACGAACAATGAAATGGAGGAAGTAAGCGACCTGTGCACCCGCATCCAAAAGCTGGAGGAAAACATGACAAAGGTTGAAACTACCCTTAAGAAAATAGCTAATCAAAGCTATAACACTGTCAAAAAGACCAGAGAACAAACTAATGCACAGATTGATAAGCTGGAGGAGAAACTGGTTGGGAAAGACACTGTTAGTAAGGATACCGAGATAGGGTAGAACATTGATCAGGGGCCTGGAAAGTGAACCTGAGCCAAGACAAAGAACAAAAATGACAAGTATCTGGAGATGGTGATCCAGGATATAAAAAATTTAGCTGCCAGTATGGACTTGAAGGAGGCTGAGGCAGCCAAAATCAGGGCGGACCTATCCTGAGGTTCCCTGGCTTTACTTGCTGATCCTGTTTACTTTTTCTTATTAGAAGTCTATCTTTCCTTTTGTTCTGGCCTTTCATGGCCTATCCTATCTTAGAACTCGCTCTTTTTCAATGCTTTTACTGTGTTATTACTTTCCTCTATTTCGGGTTTCGGGAACCCTGTAAAACCTGTATTACTTAATCAAAAACAACACATTCAATTAAAAGTTAGTTTACTAAATATTTTAAATAACTCATATTTTTACTTTATTTTATTCTTTCTGTTTAGTGAATGAATTGAATATTTTATTAATATTAAAAGTCTAAAATAACAAATTTTACTTTATTTTATTATAGAGCTATTTTATTAATTTATTCTATTATCTTATGAACATCTTCAAAGTTATAAAATTATTCTATTATATTCTCATGCAAATATTCACTTTTAAAAGTGAACCAACACATAAAATTCATCCTAGATCTATGATTAAGAACTAAAAAAGGTTTAATATTTAGAATTTTCTCATATTTTCTTGTTATAATTTTTCCTAAAGTGTTATGGTTTGTATGGGCTCTTTTGAGAATGTGTTAGGATTAAAATCAATAAATATAAGAAGGTAATATTATGAAAATAATTATGTAAAATGACGGTGTAATTAAGACGTTCTATGACCCTCTAATATGGGTGTTCTCATGATAACTCTAGATGGTCTATATAAATTAGGTTTTTACATAAACATACTACCCTAGCATGCAATTTGAAAGGATTTACAATTTAGTTGGCTCATAATATTGTAATTTATATACTTATGCAAATATTCACTTTTCTTAGTACCCTAGCATGGAATCAAATCATTCTATTTTTATGTTAATGTAAATGATGTCAATCTAGAATCACCTTTGATTCTATTTGGTGGGATCATGGAATCCAACATCAAGGAGATTGAATGAAAGCATAAAAGAGACCTATAATGGGACAATAATATATTTTATCAAAGTATCTAAAAGAATACACTGATCCTAAATTATTTATTTGGGATCTATAAGTGGATATATGAGTTGTACGACAATAAGATCTGAATTTACAAACAATGCAGGGTAAAAGATATATAGTTAGGTGACATAATTATGGTGCAATAGTTTACCTAGATATATAATACCCTCAACTCATTTTCAAAGAGGATAAAAAACTCTTTTGATTAAAAATAGTCTACCTAGGCGCTTGAGAAGGTAAATTTACAATTGTATTCTTATGCAAATATGTTCCTCGCTCTATGGAAAATGACTAGAGAAAAATTTATTGCTAGAATTCTCTCATATTTCCTTGTTATATTTTTCCCTAAAGTGATAAGGTTTGTATGGGCACTTTTGAGAATTTTCTAATTTATGGTTATGTACTCTTTACTCAAGCACCCAAGTAGACTCTTTTTAATAAATTTATAAACACAATTTAAAATTAACACATGTGAGAAGGTAATATGTTAAAGATTATTATGTTAAATGATGGTGTAATTAAGATGTTATATGAGCCTCTAATATGGATGTTCTCACGATAATTCTATATGGTTTAAGTAAATTAGGTTTACAATACTCAAACATACTACCCTAGCATTTAATTTGAAATGATTTACACCTTAGTTGGCTCATAATAGATTTAAAGGAATATTTTTTATGTTAGGAATCTATAAATTACTCATAATTTTTTTTTTAACTGGAGCTTCCATTAAATTTAAAAGAACTAAATTCCTTAGATTGGCTACCAAATTATCAAAACTAGAATACTCTTCTTTACGCACCCCAAAAAAATAGTCTCAAATCATTTTTGTTAGTGTAATTATTTAATTTTTTTTTACTTGGGCTTATTAAGCCTAATTAGTCATCCATGATCATTTGACACTTGTCTACATAGGTCATCAATATTTAGGAGTTGTCTAGAGATGTGTTAATTCTATTTTGACACATCACCCTAGTTTAGTAGGTTGTTTTTCACGACCACTCTTGGTTGAGGATTCCATCCCTACTTTCATGGTTTCACTTTCACCTATATGTAGGGGATTTTACTTCAGGTTCCTCTTCAATTGGTGCATCACCTCAATATCTACAATTCCTCACAATGTGTCCTACCTTATGACAATGAAAACATGCCATGTTAGGGTTTCTCCATCCTCTTATGTTGTTCCTTTTGTGCATAAACATGAAATTTTCAGCAATGTGTCCATACCTTCCACATGATAAACATGAAATTCTTGTATTATAGTCACATGGTATAGAAATGTCTTCTCAGTTGGTTTTAGCATTCTCTCGGTTAGGCTTCCAATTGTCATTTCTTTTCTTTATTCTGCACTCTTCAACTTTGTGTCCAAACTTATTACAATTCTTGTAGTAACCATCAAACTTAGTTTTTGTTGTGTTGTTAGTAAGATTTGTTCTGCATCCTAATGCTTGATGTCCATACCTATTGCATTTAAAACAATAAAAATCAAACTTAGGTGTACACAGTTATTTAGCTTTCCTCCTCCTGTAAACATTAGCAGTATGTCAAGGATTCCCACAATAATTGTAGCTAGTTTTCTTTTGTTTCAGTGGGGGTGAAGTACTTTCATCTTTCTGTGCTTTTGATGATTCTCCTTTCTCAGTTGTGTTTTTCTCTTTGAATCCAATTATTGTTTTGTCATTCCTTTGTTTTCGATTCTTCAATTATTGTTCCAGAGATTTCAGTGCTTCTTCATTTCTTTTCAGTATTACATTTGCATCTTTCTCAGCTTTCAATCTTTGATCCATTCTTTCAATTTAAGCTTTCAGTGCTTGAATCTCAAACTCTTTTCTGGTGTTATCTTGATTTGCACTTAGAAGTTGGTTGATAATGTCATAGTAAACTTGCATTATTCTCATGATCTCATTATCTTTTTCCATTAACTTCATTTCAACTTATCTTTTATCATCTTCTGCCATTTTATTTTCATCTTCAATAATTATTTTTTCCTTCAATTAATTCAATCATTCTTATCATGTTGGTTTCAAGATCTATCTATGTTAGGTCCAACTACTTGGTATGTGTATCATTATTTTCCAGTAGTTATTTTGTAGTTGTCTTAGACTCATCAATAACACTTCCTTCAGATGTTGTTTCAAGTGTATTAACTTGTTCTTCTATAACATTTAGTTCATCATGTTAGAATAGTCCCAAAGGACAACTGATAGGGGGGTGAATCAATTATCAGCTAATTTAATTCTTTTCTTTGTTAACTCCAGAATACAATAAAGTAAATCCACATTTAGATAACACAATAGACAACACTAAAATTTGGTTACAGGGAAACCAAATGATAAAAACCACAGAGGGAATTAACACCCATAATGAACTATACCTGTTTATAATAATCCCTGTTAGAAGATCTTGCAACCCTGTTAGGAGTTATTCTTTACAATGCAATAAGTATAGTGACCTGGTTAAGGGTCGGACCCTGTTAGGAGTGTTTTACAAATAACCCTATTAGGGGTGGGGAATCACTATCCAAAAGCTCACTACTTCAATGGTGAAGGCTACAACCTTTTGTAGAAGAGATATGCACTATATCTGATTGATGAACTATAGAGTAGACCTACTATCTTGATTAGTTCCAATGTATTGTAATCTTCCACTGCTTGTTCATATAGCTCCTTGATGAATGAAACAAAACTGATATTCTGCTCTGTACATTTTTTGTCTCTTATCTTCTCATTCACACTTAGCGTTTCACAAATGAACTACTATAAGTATCTTCCTCAAAGTATGAGATCATGGAACCTGTTAGGAAACTCTTCATAACATCCTTGTTATCTTAGCTAATCATGCAAGCATAATTACAACCGCGCAATATAAATTGAATAGAGGCAAAGCATCACTAAGTCGGCCTCACCAAATTAACTCTATCTTTGAAATCTTGTTGAAATACATTTGGTGCCTTTAGATAACTATCAAAAACACATAACTAATCCTAAATATACACATGCATATCCTTAAGATAGGTGCAACGCAATAACCAATGCAATACATCAGCTCTGTACAGACAAACTCTAGAAACTGTAACTGCCACAAATAGAATTGCACAACACAACTGAGACTTCATATCCGAGTCTACGTGTATGAACTAAACATAAACATCATGTCTACAATAAGAATATAACCACGCAAGGCTTGATAACATCAATCTGACAAGTACATACAAAACACTGCTGTATATTATATGTTGTCATCAATGACAAACATACAATCAACTAGCTGCGAGAAGTAAATCTCCAACAATCTCCCCCTTTGACATTGATGGCAACATGTGATATTAAAAACATCTTCAGCACATGGTGTCTTCTTTCTTTTTACAATATTCTCAATATCCTCATCAAAGATTCATCTACACTGCTACAGTTCCTTTGTCTATTTTTTTAAGTTTCATGATTATATACTCCCCTAGAGTATATGCTCCCCCTTACTACATAATCCCCCATTGACATCAATGGCAAAGGCCGCCATAAACAATTAGGCACAGGTACTACTCCAGAAGTAGAGTAGTCAACCATTCATCAGTCACCGTGGACTAATGTACTTACTGCTTATCTAATCAGACTTAGGAGAGGGAATTACTCCCAACTTCTCCATGAGATACTCAAAAGTATCTTTTGATAAAGGCTCTGTGAAAATATCTGCCAATTATTCTTTGGTGCTCACATAGTCCAATTTTACTTCATTGTCTACAACTTTTTCTCTAAGAAAATGGTATTTAATCTCAATGTGCTTTGTCTTTGCGTGCATCACAGGGTTCTTGGACATGTTGATAGTACTAGTGTTATCACAGTGAATAACAATAGGATAATCAACCTGTATCCCAAAATCTTTAACCATCTGCTTGATCCAAACCATTGTTGAACAATTTAATGTTGCTGCAACATATTCAACTTATGTTGTTGACTAAGAGATACAATTCCGCTTCTTGCTTACCCAAGAAACCAACCTATCTCCAAGAAATACTGCTCCTCTAGAAGTACTCTTCCTATCATTAGGACAACCTGCCCAACTTGCATTTGTATATACATGAAGTTGTGCACTGTCTGATTTAGGATACCATAAACCATAGTCTATAGTTCCTTTTAGATATCTGAATATTCTCTTTATTTCCATTAGGTGATTCTACTTTGGTTTAGTTGCAAATCTTCCAACAATTCCAACTGCATTAGATATGTCTAGTCTAGATTGAGTAAGATATATAATTTTTCCAATCATAGACTTATATAATGTCTTGTCAACTGCTGCAGAGTCATCTTCTTTAGAAAGCTTGCTTCTCGTTATCTTAGGAGTGCATACTAGCTTATAGTCTTCCATCTTCCAAAAAGTATTTTATATTACCAATCATGCTCATTTCAAATTCATTCTGCATTTCTTTTGCAAATTATGCACTAATCTTGTCATTACCCCCAAAGATAATCTTATGAATAGGTTACAATCTGTTGCTCCTTTCTTAAATCCAATCTTGGTAAGATAACCATCTAGTCTTTTATACCAAGCTCTTGGGGCCTATTTAAGTCCATAGAGTGCTTTCTTCAATCTGCATACTATGTCTGGTTTATCTCTTAGATTAAATCCTTCAGGCTATTCTATGTAGACTTCTTCCCTCAAGTCACCATTCAGAAAGGATGATTTAACATCCATTTGATATACTTTGAAGTCTTTGAATGTTGCATAGGCCAAAAATAACTTAATGGTTTCTAATCTTATCACAAGGGTAAATGTGTCAGTGTAATCTATCCTTTCCCTCTACACATATCCTTTACACACTAGTCTTGCTTTGTTTCTGACCACTGTACCATCTTCGTTCATCTTGTTCCTGAATACCCACTTTGTTCTAATCACATTTTTGTCACTAGGTCTAGGAGCCAATTCCCATGTGTTATTTTTTATTATTTGATCTAATTCTTCTTCCATTTCTTTCTTCCAATCAAAATCCTTGCAAGCATCTTCAACATTTAAAGGTTCAATCTGTGAAAGTAAACATACCTCTTCATCCACTATTAACCTTTTTGCTTTTGATCTAGTCAAAACAGTGCTGCTCTGATCTCCAATGATATCATCTTTTGAATGATACCTAGATGTGAACTCTGAAACTTTTGGTGTGACATCCTCATCTATAATCTATTATACATCTTTGCTTGATTCAGGTTCATTACATGAAACATCAATGCAATCAAACATTTCTTCAATAACAGTGTCTTTACTGTTAGGCCTGGGTTCATCCTATATCATAGGTGCATATTCATAGTACCTCTCTTGAACAATGAACTTCTCATCAATCTTTACATGATTACTTTCAATTATCTTCTTTAATCTCAAATTGAAACATCTGTATGCTTTGCTTTTAGTAGAGTAACCAAGGAAAATACCTTTATCGCTTCTAGCATCAAACTTACCAACACCATAATCTCTCTTGATGTAGCACTTGCTGCCAAAGATTTTGAAGTATTTTACTGTAGGTAGATTACCAAACCAAAGTTCATAAGGTGTCTTATGCACACCTGGCCTTAGTTGTGTTTTGTTGATAGTATAGACTAATGTATTGACTGCATCTCTCCAATAGGTGTGTGCAACTATTCCTTCAATCATCATAGTGCACGTTGTATCAAGTATGATCCTGTTCCTTCTTTCTTCTATCCCATTCTAATGTGGGTTTCTGGGTGCACTCAACTATCTTTTAATTCCATGTTCTTCATAGTAATCATAAAACTGGTCAGAGGTGAATTCTCCTCCTCTATCTGATCTCAGACACTTTAGTTTTAATCTAGATTCATTCTCTACTTTGGATTTGAATATTTTGAACTTCTCAAAGGCTTCAGACTTCTCCTTTAAGAACGCAACCCACATCATCCTTGAAAAATCATCAACAAACAAAATGAAATACCTTTCTATGTAGTATGATCTTGTTTGAGTAGGACGACATAAATCTGGATGCACTAGGTCTAACTTGTTTCCAGCTGAGTTCTTCTTGCTTCTAAAAGAGCTCCTTACATGCTTTCCCATAACACATTCCTTGCACATTGTGTCAACTAGTCTTGCAATAATTGGAAGGTCTCTAACTTCCTTCACATTTCTTATCTGTACTATATTATCAAAATTGATATGACAGAGTCTCTTGTGCCATAACCAACTTTCATCCACTTTTGCAATAAAACAACTTACATCTAAATTGAGCTGAAAAACATTACCTTTTGTTTTCGAGCCTGATGCAATCAGGTCTCCTTCTTTTTGTATAATAATGCATAATTTGTCTTTGAATTCCAAATGATAACCTTTTTCAAGTACTTGTCCAACACTTAGTAAGTTGTGATGTAATCCATCAACATATAGAACATCATCTATCTCATTCTTTCCATCGAGGGTGATAGATCCTCTGCCGATGATAGGTTTTGGAGTGCTATCTCCGAATCTAACCATACCACATTTGTACTTGTCTAGATGAAAAAAATTGTCTTTATCACCTGTCATGTGGTGATAGCATCCATTGTCAATGTTCCAATCAGTTCTGATGTCTACTTTTGAAATAAGGGCTAACTCCTGTGCTTCCTTTCAATCTTTAATGTCCATATCCTCAAGCAATTTTTCCATGTATTTAAGGGCAATGAATCCAATTTCATCTTCTACTAAATTTTCATTAGTTACACCTTCTTCAGCATGATAGAATTCATTTATGTATTTAGGTTTATAATCAGATCTGAATTTCTTTACTCTTGTAGGACACTTGGATGCAAACTAGCCAATCTTGTTGCATGAAAAACATTTGAATGGAAGTTATCCTTCATATTTCCCTTTGCCTTTCTTTTCTCTTTTAGCAATCATGAAAATAATTTCTTCTAGTTATTCATCAACTTCTTCTTTCTCACTACTGCTAGAGATGTGTAAAGGTTTCTTACCATGGACTGAGGCTTTGAAAGTTGTTTCACTTTTGGGTTCAGTCTTCAATCTTGATATCTCAAATGTAGAGATTTTACTAATCAAAGTCTCTCTCTTGAAGTCCTTTGAAAATTGCATGGTTTCATTTAGAATATTGATCTTGCTCTCATAGTCTGTTGTCAATGTAGTCATCATCTTGTCCATTATGTCTTCTTCTAATATTTCTCCACCATTATTTCTGATTCCAGAAACTGCTTCATTTATCCTCTGATTGTAGGCTTTGATGTTCCCTTCAGGTAACATCTCAAGGTTGTTATATTTATTTTTCCATATTTTCCTACGCACATTATTTTCTTGAATATCTCCTTCAAACATGTATTCTAAATACTTCCATATTGTGTATGCTTTGTCTACCTTCTTGATCTCAGAGAATTCACTGTCAAATAGTGCACTTATAAGGGCTTCTTTGGCAACTGCATTAGCTATGAATGTATCCTTCTGTTTACTAGTAGCATCATCTCTTGAGAGGTCTTTTAGAGAGGGAATAACAACTTCTTGTGTGGCTATCTCAAAGATGTCAAAACCAACACACTGTAAATGTGTTATCATTTTTTTCTTCCAATCCAGATAGTTTTCTGCATCGAACTTAGGACTCTCTTTTTTGAAGTATGCCATCTGATCTACCTTAATTTGTTAAGCTTCTTCTCCAACACACGTGGCTCTGATACCAATTGTTAGAATAGTGCCAAAGGATAACTAAGAGGGGGGGCGGTGAATCAGTTATCAGCTAATTTAATTTTTTTCTTTATTAACTCTAGAATACAATAAAGTAAATGCACATTTAGATAACATAATAGACAACACCATAATTTGGTTACACAGAAACCAAATGGTAAAAACCCCAGTGGGAATTAACACCCATAATGAGCTATACTTGTTTATAATAATCCCTGTTAGAAGATCTTGCAACACTGTTAGGAGTTGTTCTTTACAATACAATAAGTATAGTGACCTGGTTAAGGGTCGGACCCTGTTAGGAGTCTTTTACAAATAACCCTGTTAGGGGTGGGGACTCACTGTGCAAAAGCTCACTGCTTCAATGGTGAAGGATACAAATTTCTGTAGAATAGATATGCACTATATTTGATTGATGAAATGTAGAGTAGACCTACTGTCTTGATCATTTCCAATGTATTGTAATCTTCCACTGCTTCTTCACATAGATCCTTGATGAATGAAACACAACTGATATTCTGCTCAGTACATTTTCTATCTCTTATCTTCTCATTCACACTTAGCATTCCACAAATGAACTACTATAAAGCATGAGGTCATGGGATATGTTAGGAAACTCTTCATAACATACTTTTTGGCTTAACTAATCACGCAAGAATAATTACAACCGTGCAATATAAATTGAATAGACGCGACGCATCACTAAGTCGGCCTCACCAAATTAGCTCTATCTTTTAAATCTTGTTGAAACACATTTGGCAGCTTTAAATAAATATCAAAAACACATAAATAATCTTAAATATACACACGCATATCTTGAAGATAGGCGCAATGTAATAACCAATGCAATACATCGGTGCTGTATAGACAAACTCTAGAAACGGTAACTGTCACAAATAGAATTGCACAACACAACTGAAACTTCATATCTGAGTCTGCGTGTATGAACAAAACATAAAAATCATGTCTACAATAATAATATAACCACGCAAGGCTTGATAACATCAATCTGATAATTACATACAGAACATTGTTGTATATTATATGTTGTCATCAATGACAAACATACAATCAACTAGCTACCAGAAGTAAATCTCCAACACATCATATATTTTCAATCTAACCCTTGGAGAATTCTCAAGTGTCTTCTTAAGATCAATGATTGACTCTCTTTCACTTTCTAGCTCATATTCAAGACCATCAATTCTTTTGAATTACCTAAAACTTTCCATGACTAGGATCTTTAACTCTCAGGTGGTCAAACCTTATAACTCAAGAGCAGAAGCTATGATACTAATTGTTGGAATGAATATGGAAAGTTGGGACTGGGAGGGGAGGGGTAAATCAGTACCAAAAAAATTTTATAACTAAAATAGTCAATAACCATATATTGTTCCTTTCTATTTACCGAATTCAACAATTTGAAATAAAACTATTATAATGCTTATAAAATATAACATCACAACATTCAAGTAAATGAACTCATAACTCCCTTGATTTTGTTTATGCATATCATCCTTCTCTATGTTCTATCTTTTTTTCTCCTCTTTCATCTCTTTTCTGTTCTGTAAATCATCCTTTAAGTATAATATTTACTCCCTCTTAATCTTATGTGTAAGATCATTGAAAAAGTATTTCCACTGTTAAATCTACATTTCTGATCAGTGATTGTGTCACTTTTACGTCGGTACTTGGTGTTTTTATTGGAAATAACAATCTTTGATTAAGCGCTTAATCTACTTCTTATGTCTTCTCTTTGAATTATCTCAATCATTGATCGTGTAACAAACTGATCTTCGTGCATTGTAGAATCATAATTAATACTGTATCAATTTATTAAATGTGTCCTTATCACTTTACAATCAATTAAGTAACTCGGTAGAGTAAATTCTCTTTGCTGGGTTAATTTGGTCTTTTAGTACTCATTAACTTTCAACTCAGTGTACTTCATGTGCACTCAATGTTTGGTAAACTGTAGGCGCTCGGTGTAGTGTCTTTTCTTTACCAACTTTACTGCCTTTCTCGGTGCACATTACTAACTAATATATTTGCTTGTCTATTTTTCACAAATTGAATCTTGTGACTCATATGAATTTGTCTTAACTAATGACAACAAAAACTTCTATAGAGATAGCAATCTCCCCCTTTGACATGAGTTGAGCATTTTGACAAAAGACTCCAAGTCATCAAAACTTAGTAACTCCCCTTGGATGTTACTCTCTATACAAAATATGTACAACTCTTCTCCTCTTTTTTTTTTTCACATATATACTTTGTTTTTGTATTTTGTGTTGACTCTATTGCTTTTATTTAGTTATTTTCATACTATCTATATTTCCCCCTTTTTTTACAAAAAGTATTAACAGTAAAAATTAAATATTAAATTTTTTTTTGTACCTCTGTTGTAATCAGGCACGTACAGTCTCCCAAGTATCTTGAAGATTCTTTAGTATCACAATATGCTATATGTTAATAAATCAACTATAGTATGCAGGGTGCTAACCTATGGAAAACTTGCTAGTTATTATCCTTTCTTCAGATGTATTTGCATTGATTGCATATATAAGGAATAATTAGTGATTGAAACTCAAGAAACTCTAATCTGAGCTTGTCTTCCTCCCCTCTTAATGAGAGTTGAACTCCCATGATTTCCTGTATCTTTGAGTAACATGTCTGGAATTATCCATACTTTATAGTTAGCTTTACAAGCTACTCAGTTGGCTCTTTCTCGGTATCTTCCTCCTTCTTATTGTCCTTGGTATAGTTAGAAAGAATACAGATTTTTTGAAATAATGAAATGATAGACTGCAACTGTTCTTCAACTTTGGAACGTAATTCGAAAAGAGTTACCTTTCACTATAGAAATGTTCTATAGTAGGTCCTCCATCAATTTCTTCTTCATTGATGCCTTGTGAATCTTCAACATATATTTTGTCATGTCCTTGTTCGGTCCTTTGATCTATTGGACTAGATTTCCATCTTATTGTAATAGTGGCTCTGACTCATCAATGGTAACATTAGGAATAATCTCTTAGAAAAATTCTCTCACATCTTCTAGAGTATATAAACCTTTTTATTCTTCTCCAATAGCTTTTCCTATTCATATTTTCTTCCAACTAACTTGGCATAGATAGCCAATTCCTTGGGCTTCATTTTTTTGGGGTCTCCTACTTGTATTATGATAGTTTCGTTCAAATCAATGATTTTCTTCCTTTTCTTACTCTTCTTCTTCTCACTCCATTTTCTCTCTCCAGTAGAGCATTTAGAATGTGATTCTATTGTTGCATTTGGTGACTTGGTATGGTGACTAGATATGCTCTCCTCTACTTTCACTTCCTCTTGTTGTTATTCTTCTTCCTTCTCTACATCCTTTCCTTTTTTTTATATTCCTACAACATTTCTTTTTGTCTATCTTATGGCTTTGGATCATTCTGAACATTTGATGTTTCAGTCATTGGTGTGTTCAAGTTATGTCCTTAAGTGTCGGTTGGAGCTTCCAACTCGGTATCCTTCTTATGTTTAGCCTCGAGAGCCTCAGGTTTATCAACATTTACATTTTTTGTGTCAACTGGTGACTCGGTTGCCATAACTTATGTAACCTCGGTGGTACCAATCTACATAGTAGAATAGCTTTGTATCTGTACAAATACAGGATCATTACTATGCAATGGTCGAACATCTACATCTATATACTCGGTCTCTAGAACTTGAAAATCCATTACATCTTCATCCTTTGACAACTCCTTTACAGGATCAATATCCTCTGATGCATCTTCAATGATTACTTCTACATTATCAATGGTAAGTTCAATCAAATCTATTTGGCCTGTGTTTTCCTTTATATGATCAGTGATTGTTCACATTGATTATTTGTTACATCAGGTTTCTCGGTAGTAGATATGTCAAATATATCTCTCCATTTTGCATCAGTTTCCCTATCTACATATAGTATATCTCCATTTGTTATTCTTAGGGATCATCCCTTGACTATAAAACTTCTTTCATATTTATGTAGTTCTTCACTAATCTCAGATGGTGCTAGGTCAGGAACAGTATGTACAAGTGACCTCTCTCTCATTTCTCTTTCATCATTAAGTGCATAATTCTATCTTGTTTCAATTTTATTATATAATTTGTAGTATCTTATTTTCTAGCTCTATTCAGGTTAATATTTATCTCATTAATATTACCACCATAGCTTCTTCAATCTTTCTCTTATCTTCATCATTCCTTTTCTCATACTTTTCTTGCCTAAAAGCTCCAAGTCTTCTTCTAGTATCTAGCTCTCCCATAAAATCATCTAGACTTCATGAAACTCTTGAAAAATCTTCTACAGGTGTTGACTTATCTTCCTTATGTAATTCAGTTTCACTCTCATCCTCAAGTATTAACTTCCTCCATGAACATATAGTTGGTTTTCCTCCTCGGGTTCACCTGTATGTTCTACCTTTTGGTTGAGCTATTACTGTAACTTCCTTCTATTTGGTTTCACTGAAGATTTGATTTTTCTTCCACTGCCTCTCATGCTCGGTGAAGTTACAAGTACTATTTCTTTGTCAGAATCAACAATATCTTTCTCATCATTTGTGTCTTTAACACTTCATGTCTCATACACTCTTAATTTCTTCGATAAATTATCCAAAACAATTCCTTTCTTCTTGCCTACTTTAGGTATCACAATGTTCTACTTATTCCTTACTTTCACTTCTTCATAAGTGCCATACCTCATAGCTTTGGGATCAATGGGTTTAGCAATTAGTTCTTCAATCTGTTTTGATCCAATATCAATATCCAGTTCATATCCTCTCAGTTGTATCCATTCGGTTCTAGGATCAATAGCGTTGATAATACAAGTGTAAGTGTCAACCTCAAAACACATAGTATCTTGATAGTTTGTAACTAGTTGAGGTGGTATCCTATACCTCTTGTGCATTCTTTCTTGGAAATTCATAAAGTATTAAGATATGATAGCATCAAAATTATCTCCTAAACTCTATATATACTAATTTATCTGATAAATAATTGGTCTTTCAAGGATCCAAACTACATCTCCAATGGAGGGAAATGAATTCTGAGAATAGAAGAAAATACATACCAATAATGAACCAAACTTGAGTGTGTTAGTCTCTACTTTTTTTATTGTGTTCATATTGCCCTATAATTGCTTCAACAAGATTTCACATACATCCAATTTAAGTCCTTTATTTACTAGCTTGTATTCCAAATCCATTACTCCACATGGTACACTATCCACTCAGGATGATTGGAATACTTGGTATGATAAGATATTATAAGCATATCGTAACTTGGGGTCTATTACTGTGGATATCCTCATCCATCTGCCATCTCATTGTGCTTTAGTGATCTCGGTAAGCTTACGCTTGTTGATTTTCTTAGTGGCCATGGGCTTGTCTGCTATGGGGAATCTATTAATGATACACAATATGTCCTTAGTGATTTTGACAGGTTTATCCAACCACATGAATTAATCATGTACTTGGCTGAGTACAATTATTTTCCATTCTTTCTTAAAAACCCTCCGTAAGTGAACAATGTGTGTCAAAAAATTTTCTTCTAGGTGAATATGCTCGTCCTTCAGTTTTCTATTCTCACACAACTTGTTAAATGATGTATATATCTCCACTTCACACAAATCCTTAATCTTACAATGTATAAATGTCCGTACATCTTCAATTAATATAACTCTCGGTGGTATCAAAGATAGGGATCCTGTCATATCTTTTTCAGTGGCTTTAGTTGGGGTAATTTATATTTTGGATTCAGTAGTACTACTTCCTTCACGACTGTAGGTGTCTATAACTTTAGTGCCATGAATAAATTTAAATACTTTGACTAAAAAAACTAGGGTACACTTTGATAAACTATGACCTTTCAACATCAACTCAAAATGAAATAAATATCTCAAATGTTTCTCAATACTCTTGCAAAGATTCAAAAATACCCCGTAGTCACTTGAATTCACTCGGAATAGTCTCTCTTCAAATTTTCTTGATCTTCTTTTGAAATTGTTAGGTTCAAATGATTTGAAAAATGACCTATTTATACTTTCTCCTCGATTAGGGTTTCTAACGACTCTATTAATGTACATTAAATGCGCTAGTCGAGTCCCTTATTAACTTTATATGTATCTATATATGTATATACATATATATATACATATATATATAAATATATATATATACATATATATACATATATATACATATATACATATATACATATATATATACATATACATATACATCTATATATACATACATATGTATATATATACACACACACACACACACACACATATATATATATACATATATATATATACATATACATACATA
>MU223174.1:4473577-4484538 GCA_018584345.1 Thuja plicata | reverse complement strand
TTTTATGGGGCCTTGTTAGGTTTAAAAGGCCAGAGTATCAAAAATAGTTTATAGATGATTATAATAAAACCCGCAAGTTGGAAGGTAGTGTTCTCCGACATGACACTTCCCTGATTAATGCCAGTACTGCAACTGATTCTGGTAAGCACAAATTTAGTAATTTATTATTTTTAGATATTTGATAAAGGCATACAATTTTAAATCTCAAACGCTAGATTAAATGGATGACCTTTTGTGTGTGTTTGAATTGTATAATCAGGGCGACCTGCATGTTGTATAAATCCATCAGTATTTCAAAACCAAGCTATTAAAAAGTATGCTAAACATAGTTACTTTCCGAAAATCGCTTACTCTATTCAGGTAACATTGCTTTCAACTTTCTGTAATGTTTCTTATCTCAATGGTAGTTACTTCAAGTTAAGTTATATTGAATAGTGTTATTTTATTTTTAACAGTATATTTTAAGTTTTTATTTCTTTGGGCAGATTATGTGTATTCTGTTAAGTTTTGTTGGATCAAGTATGACTTAATCTAGGACATTTTTTTTATGTTGAAGTGCTATTGATCCCTATAAGACCAACCCATATTTAATCTAATATTGAACTATTGAACTATTGAGCAATTGAGCTATTGATCCCTATAAGACCAACCCATATTTGATTTGGATGTGTCTTATTTCCAATATTCCCTTAAGCAACTCTAATTATAAAATGCCTGAGGTTTCTAGCCTAACCTAACCTACACTAATGCTGTGTTGATCTTTTATGGACCAGCTAGAACACAAACCTGGAACATTCCCTTAAGCTACAATAATAAAATGCTTGGGAGTCTTAGCCTAACTCTGATACCATATTGACCTTTCATTGACCATCTAGGAATTGGATCAGTTAGAGCTTGAACCACATAGTTAATGTGAGATGATGACTCATGCTTACTAAAAATTCCTTGTTGGAGATGAATAATTGCAATGATCTATCTCTATCAAGATGTTCTTGGACTTGGAGACTTCTACTGTTAATATACTAGTTTTTCTAAAGTTTGTCCATTAAATCCCAATAAAAAATTTATATGATATGAAATAAACCACCTAAACAAATCAAACCTTAATATCTTCAATATAATTTAAATATAATTTTGCAGAGAGAGAGAGAGGACTAAGAATATCAAAATTACTAAACTGGCAACAATCTTTGACAAGCCAATGACAGAGGTGACCAAAGAACTATGGATGTCTTCTACTACTATTAGAAAGATATGTCATCGAAATGAGTTACCCCACTGGCCTCATCGAAAGGTAAACAATTATCACTATTTTCTCTGATTATTGTAAGTATTTTTCTTCCCATGAATTTATGATTGTCTTGCTTTTCAGATGAAAAGCTTTGAAAGACAAATACAGGCGTTTGAGTCACAATTGGTTGGTCAAAATGGGGAGATCAACAAAATCATAAAAAAAAGATTGAAGATCTGAGGAATAAGAGAGAAAACTTGTATAAGGATACACTGTCCAAAACAAAGAAGACTCGGTAGAATTCTCGGGATATAAGAGATCTTATTTTGAGAAATAATAAAGAGGGAAATTAATTGCTAATGAGAATCATTCATATATAATTCCTAATCAAAACTGAACATTCTTTCAACTTTTATTTTCTTATAAATTTTTTTATAAAATGTTGGATAATTGTTTATTCTTGTATTTTATTTATAATTTTCATTATATTATTATAATAAAATAAATGTTTCAGTTAATTATTGAAATGGGTATTTATATTAATTATAATAAAATAAAAAAATTGAATATAAAAGATGCATTGAGATAGTTGTATTTCAAGTAGTTTGTCAATTTGAAAAAATTAAAAAAAATATTAAAGTACCATTAATTAAGTTATATTATAATCAATTAATTTCAAGAATCATAATCAATTAAATTTTCATATCTTAATTAAAAAATTAATATATATTTAAACTATTGCATATACACACATTATAGTTGTTACTATTTGAATTTTTTTATATAAATTTAAACTTTAAAATATGTTTTTGATAAGAAAAAGTAGCCAAGACAAGGGGGTTGACTTGAACAGACATAGCCAGCACGAGAAGTGCAAACTACCAGCAGACAACCAATACAACACAGGGGTCAAAACACCCTCACCCAATACCCTTTTTCAACATCAAAAACCAGAAAATAAAACTAATAGGCCCCGACTCCATCATGGAGCTGGTGACCAGCTTGCACTCCCTAACAGACCTCAACCTCACCTTGGAGTTGGTAACCAACCTGTGAAAGTAAGTATCTAAGTACTTGACATTAAAGCAGGAATTACGAGTAATAGTAAAGCAGGAATTAAAACTAAACCAGTAGCAAGAGTAATCCCTAACAGACCTCAGCTTCACCTTGACGCTGGTAACGAGTCTGTGATAGTAAGTTTCAAAGTAATTAACATAAAAGTAGAAATTACTTTTAGTATCAAGGGAATTAGGTCTAAACCCAACGTAAGAGTTCATCAGAATCATAGTAATGCCCTCAATGGCTAGCCAACAAAAATCAAAGACAAAGAAAAGCATGGAAAAAGAGTAGGTTAGTTGGGGTTTTTACCCCTATTATCCAGTAACAGCTTGAGCCAATCCTCCGCAAGGAATTGGAACAACTTCTCATTCTTGTGTTCTTCCTCCTGGGTAGACCCCTTCACCATTTGCAGGAGCTAGAGAGTGGTAGCTGCTGAGTGCATAACCTTCACCGCGAACCCAACAACTTTGTTGAAGCTTTCATCCAAGTGTTTAATTTCCTCCTTAACCACCGCCAGATCCATTTTAGAAACTGAGTCCAGGGAGGAATCCTGAAGAGTTTTAACATCCTTCTAGATATGGGAAATTTCATTCACCATAGCCTGAAGACTCTCAGTCGTCCTATCCTTAACCTCCGGGGATCCAATTTTGGTTTCCACCTCTATCTTGGGTTCCTCCACCGCCACCTGAGGGTTCGCAGACAACAGGGAAGTGCTCCGCAAGTCTGCATTCTTATCTTTGGAAAGCTTCCCCTTAGATAGGTCCATGATAGGCATAGTGAAGCTAGTCAAGACTTGGGGAGAGTAGAGGCTCTTCTTATCCCCACCCAGATCTTGAGGGACTTTCCCTTTTTCTTTCTCCTTGATTTTTCCTTTTTCACTTTTTTATTGTTTCCAGTGGTGTTTCATTTTTTAACCTCCTTCTCTGAATCTTTTGTTTCCTCCTCCTCTTCATTGTACCATTTCCTAACCGCTTTCTGCTTGAAACAGGTTTTGGCAATTCTGTGGGACCTCCGTCTTTTCTTAGTATCTTCCTCGTCCTCCTCAAACTCAATGGTGATTTGGGTGCCACCCATGGACCAAGTATTTATCTTTTTATATGGGGTTTTGGATGAAGATGAGGGGTTAGAAGAACCCGTCGCCTCCATAGTGCCCTTCGGTGTGGTAATACCCTGTAGAGAGACAATTCTGGGGGGACACAGGGCAAGGTGGAAATTATAGAGGTGGAGGATAAGCCCTTGGTGGAGGATACATTAATTTTTCTTGGCTTTTAATTTTCTCTCACATCTAAAATTGAGGTTTCAAGAGAGTGAAGAAGGTAAAATGGGAAGGATATAGTATCATTGTACCTAAAGTGATTAAGCAAGGGAAAGTGGTAGTTTTAGCAAGTGCCGAAGTGACCTTCCAAGGTAATGTACTTCATGAGAATGAGGCAAACATCATTCCATGGGCTAGGTAACTCCTCCCTTTTAAATCCTCCATGGATTGGAATTGGAATCTCCATTTTCTTAAAGAATCTCACCTTACCAGTGTCGTCGCGGCTCTTCGTAATATTTTTCCAATTTTTCCCCTCTATGGAGAGCCCCGTAGCTTGAGCTATAACTTCTTTGTTAACCTTGAAGGTAATGCCATTTATAGTAACTTTGCGCTCAGTCCATGTTTTAACCAGTTGCATGAAGATTATTTCATCACAGCCTCCCATAGCTTCCATGTAGGGGTAAAACCCACCTACCTTTAGATAGGTTACTGCACACTAGTTTTTGAGAAACCTAACCTCAATCCTAAGGGGTTCCGCCCTCACCATATTGCCAGCCATATCAGAGCTATACTCAGGATTAATCTCAATCTGTATCTCCACCGACATAACACCTTTCACACCACCACCAAACACTCTCCAAACCAGAGTCTTGTGGAAGCTACTAACCCAAAACCAAAGGACAGAATTACACACGACGAAAAACCAGTTGGGAATAAAATCTAGCATTTTGAAATGCCAATTACCGGTCACAATATTAGCCAAAGTAATTATAGAGTTTTTGTGTATCTTGTAATAATTTGTTTCCACATAATTAATGCATCACCCAGCCCTATCCATCTTGTTTAGCGTATCCTGCCTCGTGTTATTCTCCACATCAGTTAAAAATTTAAAAATGCCTATACTTTTACCTAAATTGGAGTTAATAGCCTGTCTTTTCAGACTTCTACAAATATTAAAAGCCTTTCCCATCATTTTTTGAAAATTTGAATTCCGTCCAATCCTCATGATTCTATCCGCCACCTCACCCGTCCAATCATATTCAAGCTTGTACTTCATGGGTTAAGTATTTTCTTTTTCGACAAGCAAGGCAGTTTTCTTGGAAAGGGAGCCCAAGTTTCTCTAGCATCTGAGACCATGTTGATTAAGCTCCGTGGCTGCCAGCTTATCAGCCACTGCATTTCCCTCCTAGAAAATGTGTTGTAATTTAAACTCGTCAAATCTGGGGAGAAGTGACTAGATGTCCTACAGAAGATAGGATAGTTTCTAGCTAGCTTTAAAGTTTCCTTTAACCATCTCAATAATAGATTTATGTCATGTTATTTGACCCCAATCCAAGGTTTATCACATAAGAAATGATCATCTTTCCATTATTTTCATGGAGGATACCCCCACCCATAGTAGACCCATCAGATGCAGCTCCGTCAAAGTTTAGTTTGGTGAAATTTTCCTCTGGGGGGGTCTATTTGGTATTTCTTCTAGCCACAACCTTGGATTAGTCGAACTTATAGAAGGAGGGAGGTAGTTGCCAATCCTTAGCAATCACACAGTCAAGACTCCTGGGGGGAGGTGGGAGGTTTCTAGTGGCAGGTAGAAAGATTGTCCTCCAGTAGATTCACAGCCAGACGTGTCATCCCCTTAGCATAATTTTCCTCCCCTCTAAAAATCTGGTTAGTCCTTTTCTTCCAAAGGTTCCAACAAATATGTGGTGGTAACAACCTCCAAAGGGTGTTGATGAGTGAGTGCTTCCCAAAGTTTCCCCAGTTGCAAAAAAATTGGTCCAGATCCTCCATGAAGACCCAATTCAGTCTCATAATACTCAAAATTTTGGCCCAAACTAGGGTCGTGTAAGGACAGTGGATGAGAATGTGGTTGATAGATTCTGAATGAGTTTTTCAAAGAGCACATCTGTTGACTAAATGTATCCCCCTTTTCTGTAGATTATCTAGTGTAAGAATTTTGCCATGAAGGGCAGTCAACCAGAAGAAATTGATCTTGGGGATTAATTGGGGAGTCCAGACTTTCCCCCAGCTCTTTTCATCTACCACAGTCTTCAGAATGGTTAGATAAGCAGACTTCACCATTATTTCCCCAGAATTGTTATGACACCAAATGGCTTTGTCTTCAGTTCGAGAAATAGGAATTCTGACGCCTTCAATAAGCTTTTGGATTTCTTTTATATAAGGAAAGACTTGTGACTGGTCCTAGAAAGCATCAACGAGAGCTTTCCAATTCTTACCTTGAGAGTTGTAATTGCTGACTTTACCTCTAAAGTGGGAGATCAGTCTATCCTTGAGTGTACCAAACTTTGTCTGTCCCAGGGGTTTTTCCCCCACCCACCAATAATCCCAAAAATGGATGTGAGTGCCATTATTGACCAACCATTTTAGACCTTTGAGGAGACTTCCTTTTCTTTTATAGATGAAATTCCATGTTTTTGAGCCAGGGGGAAGACTTTTCCCATAGGGGAATTGGTCATTGTAGCAATATTTGGCCTTCATAATCCTGCACCATCCAGAAGTTCCTCTAAAGAGCTGCCAGCCCAATTTAGAGATGAGAGCTTTATTCAGGTCCTTGATTTTTCTCACTCCCATCCCTCCGACAAAATTTGGCTGGCAGACAGTGTCCCAGTTGACTAGGTTCATTCTAGCATTTTCCTCCGTCCCAGAACAAAGAAAAATTCTCTAGATTTTTTCCAGCTTCTCCGTATTCCTATCATTAATTTTGAATAGGGACAGGAAATAAACTAGAATACCTTGGAGTGCAGTAGAAAGAAGTTGGAGTTTCCCAGCATTGCTGACAACCTTACCTTTCCAACTCGCCAATTTATTCTGCATATTCTCCAGAATGGAGTTTCAGAACTCATCAGAAACTTCCTTCACCGTGAGCGGGAGACCAAGATAGGTATCCAGGAGCGAAGCTCCCTTACAGCCTAGGCAATTCACAATTAGAGTCTGCATTCTTAGTTTAGTGTTCAAGAAGTAAATTTTGCTTTTCTTGTAATTGATCACTTGGCCTGACGCCAAAGCATATTTGTTCAGTAGTTGTTTGCACTCTCTAGCTTCTCGAATGTAGGCTTTTCCAAAGGGAAACATATCATCAACAAACTATTGAAGAATTTCTGGGTTAAGGGTGGAAGCCGGTTTCAAACAAGCAATAGATCCAGCATTTTCCAATTTCAGTAAGTTCTGAGCTAGAACTTTAGCCACTAGGAGGAAAAGGTAAGGGGATAGAGGGTCCCCCTGATGTAATCCCCTTTCAGGAGTAAAGGATCCCCAGGGTGTTCCATTGACCAGCACATCAAAGTTAACCATTTCCACCGCCGCCTTTATAATATTGATGAACTTTTCATTAAACCCAAATTTCCTGAGCACCTCATACAATAAATTCCAAAGAACCTTGTCATAAGCCTTGGAGATGTCCAGTTTCAAAGCCATACCAGAATTGTTACCTTTCTCCATGGAGTGAATGATTTCATGGGTGGTGATAACAACACCAAGAATATGTCTTCTCGGGACAAACCCCTTCTGGTTGGGGTTGATGATTTTTGCAAGGAGGGGTTTGAGCCTGTTGGTAATGATTTTGGATAGGATTTTATAGGTACTGTTATAAAGACTTATGGGCTGGAAGTCACTCAAAAATTTAGGGTCTGGCACTTTAGGTACCAGGACAATGTAAGTTTTGTTGAGTCTTTTCAGGATACTGCCAGTTCTAACAAAGTCGCGGGCCGCATGGATGAGGTTGTACTTAACAACCCCCCAAAAGTGCTAGAAGAAGGCTAGTGGAAACCCATCTAGACCTGGGGATTTATAGGCTCCCATGGAGAACACCACCAATTTAACTTCCTGCTCAGAGACCTGAGACCAAAGGGTCTCATTGTCTCCCTCAAAAACAACTTTGGGGATAACTTCAATAAGGGAGTCAAAATCAGCATCCACCTTAAGCTCAGTTGGTCTTTAGAAGATTCCTTGGAAGAAATCAGAAGCATGATTACCAATGTCATCCCCCTTCGAGAGCAGGTTCCCTTCAGCTTCCATGGATTTAATAGTATTTCTCCTTTTATGAATGGAGGTGGATCTATTTAAAAAGGTAGAGTTACGGTCACCTTCCTTCAGCCATTGAACCCGTGACCTTTGCTTCTAGAGAATTTCCTCCCTCTTGAGGTTTTGTTTCCATTTTTTTCTCCATTCTTCCTCCTCCCAGTTCTCCTCCCAGGTTGCCTCCCCCATAGCGATGTCCTTCTACAGGAGGGTCATTTTCTCCTCAAGATCTTTTTTGCATTGGAAGATGTCACCAAACTTGGTTTTACTTCACCTTTGGGCCTCCCTTTTGATGTTTTTCAAATTTTCAGCAATTCTGAACATGGTTGTTCCCTTCACCTGGGTATTCCACCATTTCTTAATTCATTCTTCAAACTAATTGTGAGAGTGCCACATGATTTCATAACGAAAGGGATGGGGTCCATTTTGTTTCCTCTCTTCCCAATCATGGATCAAAGAGGAGTGGTCAGAAAATGTTCTTAAGGTGTGAGAGGCTGAGAAAAGTAGCAATATCCAAACCCTTGAAACCAACCATCTATCCAATCTAACTTGTATGAGGTTTATTCCTATTCTATTGTTGGACCAAGTAAAACCCAATCCCTATAGGTCCAGATCAGCCAGGTCATTGTGTCTTATAAAACCAGCTAGCTCCTGCATACTTTCCAAGAATTCTTGTGTGACCCCCCTTTTCTTAGAGGGGAATAAGGGATTATTAAAATCTCCCACACACATAGTGGGGTGACATTGATTATTTTCTATGAGGTTGGAGATTTCCCTCCAGATTCTACTACGTTCTCCTCTAATGTTAGGAGCATAGATATTATACAAGTGCCAAGAAATATTATTCCAAGTAAACAAAACAACAAGGAAGTTATGAGAAAAAGCCACAGTGTTACTGGATAACTTACAAGGGTTCCAAAGAGTGGCCACACCTCTAGAGGCCCCATCTGCTTCACTATATAGAAAGGCCGCACCTAGCCAAATATTGTCCACCAGTAGAGTGAAGTTTTGATACTTCATTTTCACCTCCTGAATAAGAACCACATCAAACTTGAACTCAAGAATATACTTCTTCAGAGAAAACTATTTTTGCAGGCTATTCATGCCCCTTATGTTCCATGAGAGGAACTTCATCTTTTGTTTTTTTGGAGTCTTCTAGGGTTAGTTGCCTTCCAGTGGCAATGGCCCTTGCTACTTCTTTAGCTCTAACCGCTTTCACAGATGGTCGACCCAGTTTGGTTTCATTCCCCACATCTGATTTCTTTTTTTTATCCATGCTCTTATCCCCCTTCTTACTTCTAGTTTTCCTTTTCTATTCTGACAAGTCCAAGAGGCTGGTCAATGGCGGCAAGTGGGACACTATTGGTATTTCCATCACCAACCCCACCCCAAGATGAGTTGGGGATGGAAATCCCCCCAGTCCCTCAAACTACTCAAATCAACAGTTGTTTTAGTCAAAATGCTTTCTGTGACCAGTGCCTTCTTCCCAATGTTATTTTCTTTATTTTCTGCCCCTTTTATGCTTTCTTTGTGAGATTTGGGGGCCACTTGTAGGTCATCAACCAACTCTCCTTCCTTAAGATATGCCACCTTTTATACCTCTTTAGCCTTTTCATTCCCCTTAACCCCTAACCTAGGAGTAGGCTCGTGGCCCTCAACAATGGGGGGAGGGGCTTCCATGGTTCTCATGGAACCATCAGCCTGGTCCCTAACCTTGTCTTCCACATTCAAGGGTATTGAAGCAAGCTACCAAGAGTCTTGCTCAACAATCTTAGTCTCTGCCTTGCATTCAGTGACCACATGCCCATTTTTACCATATTTTTGGCAGTGTAGAGTAGCATTTTCATACACAATGGCCTAGTTGTAGTTCCCCCATTTGGATTTAAGCATCACAAATTTGTGGAGGGGGCTATTCATTATCACATTCACACAAAATCTTGCAAAAACCAACCTAGTTTTATGAGCGGTAACCGTGTCCACTACCACATAGCTTCCAAATGAGTTCCTAATCCATCGGAGCACCTTCTTTTCCTAGAATTCAAGGGGTAGCCCATGTAGTCAGACCCACACCGACACTGCTTTCTACAGTTCCACCTCTAGATTGAAGCCTGGCTTCCATTTAGCCATTAACAGAGCATGTTTTCCATAGCAACAGCTTACTGTGGAGACAAGAGTGTAGTCCTCCACATCATTACATTGAAAGAGGAACTTCCCCCCTAGCATGGCCGAGATAGAAATAGTTCCCTTGATCTTCCATCTAGCCGTACATGACCTCTGGACCATATCTATGGTGGGTCAAAAAGTGACAAATCTCCCCACCAGGACAAGTTGTAGCGATGCAGAAATGCCTTCAACCACACCATCTAGAACAACAATCTCATGGCCAAATTTCCCTACCAAGAAAATAGGGGGTGTAGAGGTGTCAGGAGACTCTTTCCCCAACACCTCCTATTTCCAGCCCCACGTCGGGCCCTCTTTGAATTCTGGCACAATCTTGGGGAAAGAATCCCCACCTTCTAGACACTGCAAATGAGCAGACCCCCCCAAAGGCAAAAAAGGCGGGATCCACAACTCTGGGGACCGCACAAAAGTCACTGCCATCCCTGCGAGAAAGCATAAGGAATAGGTCTGAGCATAGAACATCTATGCTCCCTGGGATCCATGAGGGAGCAGAGGTCGAAGCTAGCATTCAAAGAAAAACAAGTGGGAAAGTTGCAGAAGTTGCAGAGTGTCTTCAAGTTTTTTAATATTTTCAGAAGCATCTTCAAGTTTTTTAAAATATGTTTCAACAACTACACATTCACTTAAAAGTTAGTTTTACTTTATTTTATTCTTTTTGTTCACTGAATGAATTGAATATTTTATTAATATTAAAAGTATAAAAATAACAAATTTTACTTTATTTTATTATACAGCTATTTTATTAATTTATTCTAGTATCTTATAAACATCTTTGAAGCTATAAGCTTATTCTATTGTATTCTCATGCAAATACTTACTTTTAAAAGTGAACCAACACATAAAATTTATCCTATATCTATGATTAAGAACTAAAAAAGGTTTTATATTTAGAATTTTCTCATATTTTCTTGTTATAATTTTTCCTAAAGTGTTATGGTCTGTATGGGCTCTTTTGAGAATGTGTTAGGATTAAAAATCAATAAATGTAAGAAGGTAATATTCTAAAAATATTTATGTAAAATGATGGTGTAATTAAGATGTTTTATGACCCTCTAATATGGGTGTTCTCGTGATAACTCTAGATGGTCTATATAAATTAGGTTTTTACATAAACATACTACTCTAGCATGCAATTTGAAAGGATTTACAATTTAGTTGACTCATAATATTATAATTTATATTCTCATGCAAATATTC
>MU223174.1:4458401-4473477 GCA_018584345.1 Thuja plicata | reverse complement strand
TGAATGAAACCATAAAAGAGACCTATAATGAGACAATAATATATTTTATCAAAGTATCTACAAGAATGCACTGATCCTAAATTATTTAGTTGGGATCTATAAGTGGATATATGAGTTGCACCACAATGAGATCTGAATTTACAAACAATGCAAGGTAACAGATATATAATTAGGTGTTGTAATTATGATGCAATAGTCTACCTAGATATATAATACCCTCAACTCATTTTAAAATAGGATAAAAAACTATTTTGATTAAAAACAGTCTACCTAGGTGCTTGAGAAGGTAAATTACAATTGTATTCTTATGCAAAAATGCTCCTCGATATATGAAAAATAACCAGAAAACAATTTTATAGCTAGAATTGTCTCATATTTCCTTGTTATATTTTTCCCTAAAGTGATATGGTTTGTACGGGCACTTTTGAGAATTTGCTACTTTATGGTTATGTACTCTTTACTCAAGCACCTAGGTAGACTATTTTTATAAATTTAGAAACACAATTTAAAATTAACACATGTGAGAAGCTAATATGTTAAAAATGATTATGTTAAATGATGGTGTAATTAAGATATTATATGATCCTCTAATATGGATGTTCTCATGATAAATCTATATGGTTTAAATAATTTAGCTTTACAATACTTAAACATACTACCCTAGCATTTGATTTGAAATGATTTACACTTTAGTTGGCTCATAATAGATTTAAAGGAATTTTTTTATGTTAGGCATCTATAAATTACTCATAATTTTTTTTTAAAAAAACTAGACCTTCCATTAAATTTAAAAGAACCAAATTCCTTAGATTGACTACCAAATTATCAAAACTAGAACTCTTCTTTACGCACCACAAAAAAAATAGTCTCAAATAATTTTTTTAGTGTAATTATTTAATTTATTTTTACTTTGGCTAATTAAGCCTAATTAGTCATCCATGATCATTTGACACTTGTCTACACAGGTTGTCATTATTTAGGAGTTGTCTAGATATGTGATAATTCTATTTCAACACATCACCCTAGTTTAGTAGGTTGTTTTTCATGACCACTCTTGGTTGAGGAATCCTTCCCTAATTTCATGGTTTCACTTTTACCTATATGTAGGGGCTTTTACTTGGTTCATCTTCAGTCGGTGCATCACCTTAGTATCTGATGTAGCGCAAAACCTTCAGAAACAACAATTCAGAAAAAAAATAAACAATGCCAAAATAACAAAACTTCAAATTCTCATTAACTGTGTCCAACTTACTCTTTCTCTACAATGAAAGAAAACTCCTACTTATTACAATTTTGAAAAGTACCATATTTGGAAGATTTTTAGGAAAAATAGATTTTTTTCCATTTTTGTTAACTTTCAAAACTCATCCTACAAATCTTAATTTTTCCCAAGAAAATCCCCCAACTAAGGCAAGATGAATTGCCAACTAACCCATAAAATTAGAAACACGATTATGGATTTATTACAAAAAGAAAAACTCTAAAAACTTGAAAGAAATAGAAAAAGTCAACTTTGGAGGCCAATATGAAATTTAAGGCTCCCGAAAAAATGTAAAAATGGCCTCCACCAGAGATATCTCTTTTGGAATTTTTACTAACTCTTTCTCACACATCTTGTTGTAAAATTTAAGCAATAACCCACATTCGAGTCAAAAGTTATGACCTTTGGAAGTTGCTGCATCAATATCTACAATTCCTTGTAAGGTGTCCTACCTTATGACAATGAAAACATGCCATGTTAGGGTTTATCCATCCTCTTCTCTTGTTCCTTCTATGCATCAACATGAAATTTGCAGCAATGTGTCCATACCTTCCACGTGATAAACATGAAATTCTTGTAATATAGTCCCATAGTATAGAAATGCCTGCTCAGTTGGTTTTAGCATTCTATCAGTTAGGCTTCCAATTGTCATTTATTTTCTTTATTCTACACACTTTAGCTTTGTGTCCAAACTTATTACAATTCCTGTAGTAAACATCAAACTTAGGTTTCATTGTGTTGCTAGAAAGATTAGTTCTCCATCCTAATGCTTTACATACCTATTGCATTTAAAGAAATAAGAATCAAACTTAGGTGTACGTAGTAATTTACCTTTCTTGCTCCTGCAAACATTAGCAGTATGTCAAGGATTCCCACAATAATTGTAGCTATTTTTATTTTGTTTCAGTGGGGGTGAAGTACTTTCATCTTTATATGCTTTTGATGATTCTCCTTTTTTGGTGGTGCTGTCCTCTTTGAATCCTATTCCTGTTTTGTCATTGCTTTGTTTTCAATTCTTCAATTATTGATCTAGAGATTTCAGTGCTTCTTTGTTTCTTTCCAGTATTGCATTTGCATCTTTCTCGGCTTTCAGCCTTTGATCCATTCTTTCAATTTCAACTTTCAGTTCTTTATTCTTAAACTCTTTTCTAGTGTTATCTTGATTTGCACTTAGAAACTGATCAATCATTTCATAGTGAACTTGTGTCATTCTCATGATCTCATTATCTTTTTCCAATAACTTCATTTCAACTATTCTTTTATCATCTTATGCCATTTTATTGCCATCTTCAACAATTCTTTTTTCCTTCAAATAATTCAATCATTCTTATCATGTTGGTTTCAAGATCTATCTTCATTAGGTCCAACTACTTGGTAAGTGTATCATTCTTTTCCAGTAGTTCTTTTGTAGCTGTTCCAGACTGATCAGTAACACTTCCTTTAGATGTTGTTTCAATTGTATCAACTTGTTCTTCTATAACCTTTAGTTCATCATATATTTTCAATCTAGCCCTTAGAGACTTCTCAAGTTTCTTCTTAAGATCAATGATTGACTCTCTTGCACTTTCCAGCTTAGATTCAAGACCATCAATTCTTTTGAATTACCTAAAACTTTCCAAGACTAGGATCTTTAACTATTGGGTGGTCAAACCTTATAAGTCAAGAGCATAAGCTATGATACCAATTGTTGGAATGACTATGGAAAGTTGGGACTGAGAGGGAAGGGGTGAATGAGTACCACATAAAATTTTATAACTAAAACTGTCAATAACCATATACTATTCTTTACTGTTTACTGAACTCAATAATTTGAAATAAAACTATTATAATGCTTATCAAATATAACATCCGAACATTCAAGTAAATGAACTCATAACTCCATGAAAGTTTTTATGCATAAATCCTTGGTTAGAGGAAAAAAATACATTGGGGATGACACCCACAACCTTTAGTAGTTGCAATATAAAGGGTGCTTGTTTAGACCAAGTACAAATATTAGCCATTTTGATAGCTTACCCAGTTAAGAGTATACAAAGACTTGTTAGGTATACCTAGTTAGAGGATTTTATAATCTCTACAGTTAGAGATGTACCTTGTTAAAGGTTTTACAAATATTACATTGGTTAATATCTACCCAGTATGGGGTTTTTTACCTATCAATACAATAGTATTAACAAATTATCAATGACTACTATATTGTATCAATAACAAATGCTAATCAAACTCTATGTGCTCTGAAATATTGTGTTACCTCAATTAAAAACTGTAACACTACTCAAATTCTCTTTGCTATAGCTAAATATCACCTCGGTGCTCTACTCTAATCTTTGTACTTCAATATTAGCCTTCTTTGTATTGTCTCTTTTTCTCCTTTGTCATCTCTTTTTTGTTTTGTAAATCATCCTTTACGTATAATATTTACTACCTCTTAATCTTATGTGTAAGGTCATTGATAAATTATTCCAACTGTTAAATCTGAGTTTCTGATCGGTGACTGTGTCACTTTACGTCGATACTTGGTATTTTTCTTGAAAATAACAATCTTTGATTAACTGCTTAATCTGCTTCTCATATATTCTCTATGAATTATCTTGATTGTTGATCATGTAAAAAATTGATCGTCATGCATTGTAGAATCATAATTAATACTGATCCATTAAATGCACCCTTATCACTTTTCTATCAATTAAGTAACTTGGTAGAGTAATTTCTATTTGCTTGGTTAACTTGGTTTTTTAGTAGTCATTAAATTTCAACTCAGTGTACTTCATTTTCACTTGGTTTTTGATAAACAGTAGGCGCTCGGTAGAGTTTATGTGCTTTACCAACTTCACTGCCTTTCTCGGTGCACATTACTAACTGCTCATATATTTGCTTGTCTAGTTTTCACTGATTGAATCTTGTGACTCATATGACTTTGTCTTAACTAATGAAAACAAAAACTTCTATAAAGATAACAATCTCCCCTTTGACATGAGTTAAGCATTTTGATAAAAACTTCAAAGTCATCAAAACTTAATAACTCCCATTGGATGTTACTCTCTATACAAAATATGTACAACTCTTCTCTTTTTTTTCACATATATACTTTTTTTTGTATTTTGTATTGACTCTATTTCTTTTATTTATTATTTTAAGACTATCTATATTTCCCTATTTTTTGACAAAAAGTCTCAACAGTAAAACTTAAATATCAAATTTGCGTTTGTACCTCTGTTGTAATCCGGAAAGTATAGTCTCCCAAGTATCTTTGAGATTCTTTAGTATCACAATAAGTTCATTGATATCTGTCGATAAATTGAAACTATAGTATCCAGGTTGCTAACCTATGGAAAACTTGCTAGTTATTATTGTTACTTCATATGTATTTACATTGATTGCATATAAGGAATAGTTAGTCCTTGAAACTCAAGCAACTCTAATCTGATCTTGTCTTCCTTCCCTCTTAATGAGAGCTAAACTCCCATGAGTTCCTGTATCATTGAGTAACATGTCTGGAGTTCCCTAGACTTGATAGTTATCTTTGCAAGATGCTCATTTATCTCTTTCTCGGTATTTTCCTCCTTCTTCTTAATGTCCTTGGTATAGTTATAAAGAATACAGATTTTTTGAAGTAATGAAATGATAGACTACAATTGTTCTTCAACTTTGGAAAATAACTCAGAAAGAGTTACCTTTGCTATAGCAATTTTCTATAGTAGGTCCTCCATCAATTTCTTCTTCATTGATGCCTTGTGAATATTCAACATATATTCTATCATGTCCTTGTTCGTTCCTTCGATCTATTAGACTAGATTTCCAACTTGGTCTAATAGTGGCTCAGACTCATCAATAGTTACATCAGGAATAATCTCCTAGAAAAATTGTTTCACATATTCTAGTATATTAACCTCTTTATTCTTCTCCAATAGATTTTCCTATTCATCTTTTCTTCCAACTAAATTGGCATAGATAGCCAATTCCTTGGGCTTCATTTTTTGGGGGTCTACTACTGGTATTATGATAGTTTCATTCAAGTCAATAATTTCCTTCCTTTTCTTACTCTTCTTCTCACTCAATTTGCTCTCTCTAGTAGAGCATTTAGAATGTGATGCCATTGTTGCATCTTGTGACTCGGTATGGTGACCAACTATGCTCTCCTCTGCTTTCACTTTCTCTTGTTGTTATTCTTCTTCCTTCTCTACATCCTTGCCTTTTTTTATTCCTACAACATTTCTTTTTCTCTATCATGTGGCTTTGGATCATTCTGAACATTTGATGTGTCAGTCATTTGTGTGTTCAAGCTATGTCCTTAAGTTTTGATTGGAGCTTCCAACTCAGTATCCTTATTATGTTCAGCCTTAGGAGCCTTAGGTTTATCAACACTTATAATGTATGTGTCAACTAGCATAGTAGAATAGCTTTGTATTTGTACCAATACAGGATCATTAATATGCAATGGTCTAACATCTACATCCATACACTCGGTCTCTGGTACTTCAAGATCCATTACATCTTCATCCTTTGACAAATTCTTTATAGGATCAATTTCCTCTAATGCATCTTCAATGATTACTTCTGCATTATCAATGGTAAGATAAATTGGATCTATTTGGCCTATGCTTTCTTTTATCTGATCAGTGATGGTTCACATTGATTCTTTGTTGCATCAGTTTTCTCGGTAGTAGATATGTCAAATATATCTCTCCATTTTGCATCAATTTCCCTATCCACATATAGTATATCTCAATTCATGACTCTTAGGGATCTTCCCTTGAATATAAAAATTCTTGCATATTTCTATAGTGCTTCACTAATCTCAGATGGTGCTAGGTCAGGACCAATATGTACAAGTGACATCTCTCTCATTTCTCTTTTAGCATTAAGTGCATAATTCTATCTTGCATCAATCTTATTATATATTTATTCTAGTATCTTATTTTCTAGCTCTATTGGGGTCAATATTTATCTCATTAATATTACCACCATAGCTTCTTCAATATTTTTCTTATCTTCATCATTCCTTTTCTCATACTCTGCTTGCCTTAAAGCTCCAAGTTTTTCTGCATTCTCTAGATCTTCCATAAAATCATGTAGACTTTGTGGAACTCTTGAAAACTATGCTAGATTTGTTGACTTATCTTCCTTAAGAAATTCAATTTCACTCTCGTCCTCAAGTATTAACTTCCTTCGTGAACATATAACTTGTTTTTCTCCTTGGGTTCACCTGTATGTTTTACCTTTTGGTTGAGCTATTACTACAGCTTCCTTCTATTTGGTTTCACTGAAGATTTGGTTTTTCTTCCACTACCTCTCATACTCAGTGAAGTTACAAGTGCCATTTCTTTGTGAGAAACAACAATATCTTTCTCATCATGGCATATTTTAGGTGTTTCAAAGGGCTTAGGTGGTTTCATATAGGATTCAAATGTTTTAGAGGTTTGAAATAAAGTTTTTCGATTGTCCAGGGGTAATACCAATTAAATATATCATATTATTTTTTCCATTTCACATTGAATGTATCCTTGCTCAGGAAAAATCCACCTTTCTCTTTGAAAATAATAGAGTGAATCATTTTGGTTAATATCATACCAATAGTCTTAGAGAAGATCTTATAAAGGGTATTTCGTAAGGAGATAAGATACAAGTCCACAAACGAATAAAAACTAAGAAAGTCTGATTTAGTTTAGAAAGGATGGTCTTATTTCTATGGGCGTCCTCAAGTGCAAGATGAATACATTTGCAATAAAATCCCAATACTTTTGGAAGTATAAGGTAGTATAACCATCTGGGGGCAGGGATTTGTCAAGAAAAGGGGAAAGAATACTTCTTTCAACTTAGATAAAGTTACATTACCCATCAACATTTTATCATCCAAGCCAAAAATAGATTGGGGAGCACAATTCAGAAAATTGCCCAAAGGAAAGACTGCAGATTTAGAAAGCATGTGTTTTAAGTAAGAATTACCTTCCTTTTCTATCTTAGAACTATCAACTAAAAAATTGTTGTTAGCATTATAAATGGATTCTATCCTTTTGCCTTGTCTCTATTTTTTTGTGGAGGCATGTAAAAACCTATTATTTCATCCCAATCCATTACCATATTACCCAGTCTATTCTTCCAATATATTTCTTCTCGAAGCATAAGCTCTTCTAATTCCATTTTAAGGGATCTCTCCAATACAGAACTATTTTGTCCCATTCCCTTATGGATAATAATATTATTCAAATTGGAAATTTCCTTCTCAACTCTAGATTATTTTTAGAAATTGTTTTTAAAATGGAAGAGATTCAATTCTTTGATTTTCCCTTACAAAAAGGATCATTGTTTTACCAATTGGAACATTCTTGAACAATCAAAGAATGAGGTATTATCCAACCAAAATTTTAATGTAGGAATGAAAGAAGCATCCCAAAACCACATAGGTTTAAATTTAAACAAATCTTCATGGTATTTTCTAACCTCAAGTATGGAAAGAGATTTAGAAAGTGATCCAAACCTAGATTAGAAATAATTGAGGAGGGAACATCACATTTTATAAAAATCCAATTATCTAAGATAATTAATATTTCTATGCTTTCAACAATTTGGAAAAAATTCATTATGCAATTAGACCAAGTAATAAAGAAATCTTAGGCACACAATCCATTATATCATTAAAATTAATGAAGGAGTCAAATTCCTCCATTACTTTATTTATAGGGATTATACCTCTTTCTTTCTCATCTTCACTTAGAAAATTATTAAAGTCCATTGCTACAATAATCCTAGGCTTTAAAAGTAGCGTCATGAGAAAAGATAATTGATTCCAAAGACTTTTTTTCCTTGACATTCTATTAGGACCATATAAATTCAAAGGATAGAATATGATTCCAATAGCTTTGCCAAAAACCCAAAACAAAATATACTAAACTAAACAAGAGATATATTTAAATTCTAATATCATTTCTCCACAAAGAATCTTATCCGCCAAACAAACCTTCGATAAGAAGAAAAATGAACTTCTATCAATATAAAAATCAATAGTATGTAGTTGATGTTTAATTAATTGCCTCTTGTTAGGGGTATTTAAGCACCTAATATTCCAATTTAGTTTATCATTGGCCTCAAGGGGAGGAACTTCGTTCTCTCTTTCAATGAAATTTAATTTGAGAAGACTAAGAAAAAAAATCAAGTTGCAAATTTATTTTGTTATAGAGGCCCTTGTATTTGAAGGACCAAATTGTCTCTTTTCTAGGATTCTTTATAAAACCTTAATTTTATCATTTCTTTTTGTTAGTGTATTTAGTAAATTACACTTGTTATTATTAATCCCACTTAGTCATCCATTTCTATTTGACATTTGTCTACACAAGTCGTCATTATTTATGAGTTGTTAAAGAGGTGTATAGAGAGGTGTCGATTCTATTTTGACACCTCATCCTACGTTCGTAAGAGCCAACTTGCCACCACTCATTGAGTATTAGAGTAAAATTCCAATCAATAACATCTATATATATTTACTTCTCCAATCAATAAAATGGTCAACTTTGTGCTCTCTTAGATTCTAGGCTTTTACATGGTATCCTGCGGATTTGAAATATTTGAAAGTTTATATCTAACAGCTCAGTCAATTGGCAAAGGGTTTTGAAGCGTCGGTCATTGTAGTCCTATTCGTTTCCTATGAATGGCACCTTCATTGGCATATGAGCTGTGGTCTACATGTTTGGCAAGATGTCATGCACTTTTCTTGGAGCCCCACCTCTGTTGAAGATTTCTATATGGACATGGATGAAGGTTTAGAATCCACCTCAAAATTTATACTTGAGCCAAAGATGTGTTCATTTTTCAAAGAATGGGATATAATATATGTTAATACCTTATATTTAGAGATTTATCAAACTAATGACCATATGTGAAAGGTTAAATATCACCGTGAGTATGTTGATCATAATGATAAGATACAATAATACATTGAGCTAGAATATGAAAAAATTTCTTTCCAAGAACATGATAAATTTTTACCTAATTTGCATCAACAAACCAATGATGAGTGTACTTTGACTGTGAAAACCAATGTTGAGGTAATATTTGATGATATCAATTATGTGGTTGAGTATGACTGTTTTCATTTTTCACTCTAGTTGGATAAAGTTTTTCAAAAGCATGATAATGGGCTAGATTTTGAAGAGTGCTATGTTTTGTATGATGAAAATGATATGGGTCTTCTATGCAAATATAATATTTTGAGCTGATCCAAGATGTTAGACTTTAGAATGATATAGATTATGATTTTATAGCTGATTATAAGGGCATGTGGAGTGATGATAGTTATAGTAAGCATAAGAAAATGTATTTTAATGATTTTTTTAATTTGATCATGCTATTGTGTGATGAAAATCAACTTTATAACAGGGTCAAGTATTGATTTTATCTTTTTAGTGTCCTAGGACCAGCAATAGAAGGTTAAGTTTGATTTTCAAAAGTAATGTAAATATAGAAACCAATAGAATAATAAGGAATATGGTCTAATCGCTAGAGATATGAATACTTGTCATGTCCACATGGGGCATATATCCCCAACTAGAGCCATTATTGGAACTATCAAATTTTAACAACTTTAGAGTGACCATATTTCAATTTTGACTGATAATTGCCCTAACGAGTTACTTGGAAAGGCCCATTGAAAATATGTTTAAAAAATTGCATTTTAACATCCTCACTATTGGAAAAAATTTCAAACCCCATTAACAAGAATAACTTATCGTGTGCTTCAATTGGATCCTTTTAAATATTGCAAAGAAGGCTACAAAAATGCGGGGTTGCATATAAAGTGGGATATTGTTTGTCCTCTAGTTTCTGCTGGGGTATTAATGCATGAGGGGAAAGGACCATGGGACTATGAGGTAATAAAAGTATCAATAAGCTACAAGGATAAGACAGTGCAACCTGAATTTACACTATTCTTGTTTAAAACATTTCAAAATAGTTGTAGAAAGACAGAGTCATGTAAAATATTCCTAAAAAAAAAAATGATGGCACCCCTTGTTTCCTTGGGGCATACGGTAATATGAAAAGGGAGTTCATGGAAACATGGGGCTTCTGTACACTAAAACCACACAACAAAATGAGATGTACCATGACTTATGATGTGCATAAAGTGATGCGGGGAAGAGCTAAGTGGAATAGAGGGGTGAAGTTTTGAACACTTATGGATATGAGAACCCTACATTTCTGCATGGTTTCACTTGAGTGTACGAAGAAGAGAGAGGAAATGTAGAGAAGAATATGGAATGCAGGATAGACCCTGCTATACCACTCAATTTTTTGAGAAGATGTGTATAGAAGAGATGAATCCTGGGGTTTTCATGCAATGTAAACAAGAAGTACGCACCACGACATTCTGCTAGAGGAAAAGTAGGTAACTAATTGAGTAGAAGAAATACATGGTATGTATTACAAGTAAATAAATTTGAGGTCCCGCATTTTCATGATGGTTTTTCATCGCTAATGTATTTAATAGACAAAGATCAGGGTATATCATATGTGTATCCATGATGAGGTCGACCAGTACTCAATATTATCATATAATGACATATGGCACCACATAAGAACCACATTTCTAGATGAGAAAGCTCAAGGAGATTTCACAATGCATTTCAAAGGCATTGTAAAGAATTGGGAATCCCAATTGTAAAATGGCATTTACATGCCAAATTATAGAGAGATTTTGTTAGAATTAATCTTTCCTTGGTTGTTATATTTACTAGGATAAACCAAGGTATCCTTTATTATTCTTAGATATTCCTCCTTATGAGGAATCCTACACTTGGCTCACACACTTATGACATGTGGCATCCATAGAAATGGGAGTTACAATGTAACTCCCTCATCACCTCTCTATTAAAGAGATGACTTTCTTTCTCTCTCACACACATTAGACACAATTCTTCACTTCTTCTTGAATATCATTGTAAGAGCATAGCTCTCTCTCTCTCTCTCTCTCTCTCTCTCTCTCTCTTTTCTAGGCATTATTTTTGCCCATTCATAATATTATCATGGGGGTTTTTTTATGCTTTTCCCCCTTCAAAATCTTGTCTCCTTGCCTAATTGTTTTGGTGTATGCACTTGGTTTTGCGTTATTCATGGTATAACTTCTTAAAACTTTCTTCTAGATTAAACAATTTCCTTGCTCTTCATTTCATTATTTTTTTTAACATGGTATCAGAGCAGGTTGGTTTAATCATTTTGGGAGTGTGTAGGTAAAAGAGCTACCATATCTTGGTGCACTCCAACATTGGAGACTCTTGAGAGAATATATTGCTTACTTATATTTTTTTGAGAAAAAAAAAATCAAATTGTTTTTTCTCTATTCTATAAGTTATCTTCGAATCTCCTTTCTCTATTTATGATTAATTCTTAAAAAAAAAAAAAAACTAATTTATATATTGCTTTCCTTTTGGTATCTTTATTCACAGTCAAATTAACTTAATAAAAAAAAAGGATCTTTAATATTATATTAAAAAGCAAACTCAAATAATTTCCTTTGCATGACTTACTCTTGTTTTAGCAGTTTCCATTTTTTATCTTCTCATCATTACTTATTTAAATGCAAATTCTTCCTTACTCCATTTGTCATTCATTGCATTTTTTTTGAAACCTTTCTCTGCATTTCAGTTTTTAGGTTTTTCAATTTATGCATGCATTCATTTTTTATTTCTGCATGTAGAGTAGATCTAGTTTTTTAGATATCGTAGCCTTGATATTCTTTCTCTACAAATTAGAGAGAATATTAGGCTATAATAACCCAAAGGGTAGAATCTTAATGATTTTTTTTCAATTTTATTGTATATAAGTTCTCTATTTTCTGTGTTTTTTCAAGCATCTAATCTTGTTCATAGCATTTTTCTCTACATATGAGGTCTTGTTCGGCTGCTAACCTTTTTAAATCTGTAGTTGTATTCAAGAGAAACATTTATTTGTGAAGTTTATTCATTCTGGTTTTGATTCGAAGTTGTGGGTAGTGGCTTCTATGGAAGGAGCGGTTTTGGTTGTGCATGCAATAAAAATTGTGCATGCATGTTGTTTTCATCCCCTTTCCTTAGTTTTTTTTAGTTTCTTATCTAGAAGCTCATTTCGCACACTAAAGTTAGTGATACTTTTATTATTGTTTCTCTTAAGACAAAAAAAAAAACCGCAGCCTTTCAAATATCCTTTATTTTTAAAAAATCTAAACTTTATCATTTTATAAATTAGTTAAACTAAAATATAATATTAAAAAAAAATCCTTCATACCTCTATGAAATTTTTTTTAATAAACCTATAAAAAAATATATTATAAAAAGTTTATAAACCTTCCTCTGTTTAACTTCATAGTTTAGGTTTTAGTTAAATCGATCCATATTTATTTAGTTTTAGTTTTTTTTTTTAACATTATAATAGGTTTTTAGTTTAAAATAGAATTGTTCCAATTTTTTAGTATAAATCGTTTCTTAGATTTAGTTTTCTCTTATTATAATCGTTAATTAAATTTAGCTATCTTTAGTTTCTTTTAAAAATAGATTTAGTTGTAATTTTTTTAGTTTTAAATTATATTTAGTTTATAGAGTTTCAATTTTAATTTCTTAGATTAATCCTTTTAGATTTAGTTTTTTTTTTAAATTAGATTTAGTTTATCGCCTTTTAAATAGATTTTTTTAACTTAATCTTAGTTTTAATTAATTGATATCTTTCAAATAGATTTAGTTATTAAATCTTATAGTTTATTTTAATTAGATTAAGTTTAAAATAGATTTAGATTTAACTTTTTCATAGTTTTTTTAAGTTGTCATTTCTATAGATTTACTTTAATATTTTAATAGATTTAAGTTTTATCTTTAGATTTAGTTTTAACTTTAACATAGTTGCTTTTTTTAACTTCTTAGATTCAGTTTAATATATCTTTTAGTTTAATATTTAAATAAATTTAGTTCTTTTTATCATAAATCTTAGTTTAAATTAGTCGTTTCATTTCATTAGATTTAGTTAATCTTTAGTTCTCTTTAAAATAGACTTTGTTTAAAATACTTTTTAAACCTTTTAGTTTATTTAGTTCTTTATTTAACTTAATTAGTATAGATTTAATTTTAAATCTTATTCTTTAAATAGTTTTAGTTTTATTCTTTTAATAACTTTTAGTTTAAAATAGTTTCCTTTTAAATAGATTCAGTTTAATCCTTAAATAGATTTAGTTTAAACTTGCAATTTTTTTAGTTTAAATCTTATAGTTGTTTAAACTAGATTTGGGTTCTATAGTTTTAAATTAATATTATAATTTAATCTTATTTATTCGGTACTTTTCATTTCTGGTCTCAGTTTAGTTTTTTTTTTAAATCAGCACTTAATTTTTTTTTTAAATAAAAAGTTGTAAGAGTAATGTTATCTATTCATCTATAACAGATTAATGTTATCTTTTAACTCGTCACCTGCTCACTCACTCATTTTTCTTTGCATGGTTATGTTTTCTAGTAGTTTTTTTTCCTTCCTTGCATGCAAGAGTTCTCATTGTTATCTGTTAATTCATAACAGATTAACCAAGATTTGTTAGTTTTTTTAGTGTTTTTAGTTGTAGTTCTTCCCTGGTGTTTTCTTTTTCCTTGCATGCCCCTTTTGGCGTAATCTATTATAGCTCTCTTCTAGTGCATGCAAGTGCATTTAGTTTGTTTTTTAGTCCTTTTCTATTTTTTGTTAAGGGTTCTTTTTTTCCTAGTTTAGATCTTCATTTTTCATCATGACTATCCTAATGCCAGAAATTAAGTTAACTAGCACAAATTATCATGCATGGAAAATACACATGACGTTCATCTTTAGATTTAGACACATTTTAGATATTGCTACTGATGCCAGTTCAAAACCTGCAACCACTGCTCCTCAACCTGACCAAAGTAATTGGCAGAATAAAAATGAGGAAGCACTCGATTTAATCGGGATCTCCTTAAGTCCCAAATTGTATGTCTTAATTTCTACTTGTACAGAAGCCCATCAGGCTTGGGACATCCTGAAAAATACCTATGATAGTGCAGATGAGACTCACAAAATATAGCTTCAAGACCAACTTGAAGACCTCAGGTATACCGACTTCAACTCTGTTGATGATTTCTTGCTCAAGTTTCATTCCATTTGAGTTTTACTAACTGGTTTACAAGTTCCTCTTTCTAATTTAAGGATAATCTACATAATTATTCATAAATATTTGCCTAGACAGTTTCAACAGTTTATTACAAATATTTACTCTCAGTTAGCTATTCCTTCTTTAGAAACTCAATTAACTTATGTCATTTTTCAAAATATGTTGCATCAAGAGGAAGCTAAATTGATTCAGTTTGGCATTCTTAAATCTCATGAACATGCATATGTCTCTCAAAGTCACAATAACAATAGATCTTCTAACACTAATCAAAATAACAATTAAAATCATCAAAGATCTAATAATTCAAATAATAATCAAGATTATCAAAGATCTAACAATACTGACAATTCTAGGCCTTCAAATAATTATCATAATAATAATAATAATCATTCAAATAGGATACATTGCACCTATTGTGGTAAAGATGGTCACTTAATTCATAACTGTTTTAAGAAACAAAAAGATGATCAACATTCTTCTCAAAGTTACTCAAATGAAAATTCTAATGGATATCAATCTCGTTATTCTTTTACTGTATGTTATAATGCTTCTAAACCACTTAAATGGATTATTGATAGTGGTGCATCTCAACATGTTACATCTCATAAGGAAGTCTTTGATTCTTTGCAACCTGATTCTATGAATATTCCTATTTCTTTAGCTGATAATCATTGCTGTCAAGTTGAAGG
>MU223174.1:4395345-4430552 GCA_018584345.1 Thuja plicata | reverse complement strand
CGGTGCAAGGATTTGTCAAGGAAATGGGAAAGACTACTTATTTAAACTTAGATAAAGTTAAATTACCCATTAACATTTTATTATCCAATTCAGAAATAGATTGGGGAGTATAATCCAAAGAATTACCCAAAGGAAGGACTACAAATTTAGTAATCATATGTTTAAAATAATAATTACCTTCCTTTTTTTTCTATCTTAGAGCTATCAACTAACAAACTATTGTTAGCATTATAAATGGTGTCTATCCTATTGTCTTGTCTCCTTTTCTTGGTGGAGGCATGGAAAAACCTAGTTTTTCTATCTCACTCCATTACCATATTTCCCAAGATTTATTCTTCCAATATATTTATTTTCAAATCATAAGCTCTTCTAATTCCATTTTAATGAATCTCTCCAATACAAAACTATTTTTGCACATTCCCTTATGGATGATAATCTTATTTAAATCATAAATTTCCTTCTCAAATCTAGATTTTTTTGAGAAAATGTTTTTAAAATGCAAGATATTCAATTCTTTGAGTTTCCCTTTCAAAAAGGATAATTTTTTTATCAATTGGAACATTCTTGAAACATCACATAATGAGGCATTATCCAGCCAAAATTTCAATGTAGGAATAAAAGAAGCATCTAGAAACTACATAGGTTTAAATTTAAACAATATGGTATTTTCTAACCTCAAATATGAAAAAAGAATTAGAAAGTAATCCAAACCTGGATTATAAATAATTGAGGAGGGAAAATCATGCTTTATAGAAATCCAATTATCTAAGATAATAAATCTTTCTAGCCTTTCAACAATTTTAAAAAATTCTATTATGCAATCAGACAAAGTAAATAAAGATATATTAGGCACACAATCCATTATATCATTAGAAGTAATGAAGGAATCAAAGTCCTCCATTACTTTCTTTATAGGGATTATATCTCTTTATTTCTCATCTTCACTTAGAACAACATTAGAGTCTAGTGCTAGATTAATCCTAGGCTTTAAAAGTAGCTTCATGAAAAAAGGTAATTTATTCCAAAGACTTTTTTCTCCTTGACATGCTATTAGGACCATATATATTGAAAAACTAGAATATTAGTCTAGTAGCTTTACCAAACACCCTTAACAAAATATACTAAACCAAACAAGAGATACATTTAAATTCTAATCTATCTTTTTTCCATAAAGCATCTGATCCCCTAAACACACATTTCACAAGAAGAGAAAAAAACTTCCATCAATATCAAAATCAATAGTATCTAGTTGATGTTTAATTAAGTGTCTCTTGTAAAGGGTATTCAAGCACCTAATATTCCAATTTAGGATCATTTTTGGCCTCAAGGGAATGCACCTGGTCCTCTCCTTCTATGAGTTTTAATTTGAGAAGAATAAGCAAAAAAATCGAGCTGTAAATTTATTTTGTGATAGAGGCCCTTGTATTTGGAGGACTAAAATGACTTTTTTTCATGACAAAGAGTAAAAATGATTGGTTTGAATCTATGCATCCATTTATTTGATAGTTTTATGCTATTTGGATTTTATTTACCCCCCCCCCCCCCAANTATTTGGATTTTATTTCCCCCCCCCCCCCCCAAGAAAGAGTGGAGACAAGAGGTGAGACATAGATCAAATCTATTTGCATATTTGGTGTTTGGCACAAATTTAAACCCTTATTGCTTTCTTCTTTTATTCAACCAGTTAGTTCAACCGATATTGCTAAATTAGATTTATGTATGACATTTTGGAACAATTGAATAAATTGATCACCTGGGAAGATTTAAGTTTCCATCACCTCCAAATCCAAACACAAGGAGGAAATTATCTCATTTTCCAATAGCAACAAAGGAGGGAATAATTTTCTAAGGAGGGAGAAATAAGGAAATAGGTAACTCTGTATGTCATTTCAAAGAAGATTGATTCACAGATGCATCTCATAGGGGGATTTTATTGGAGGAAGGATGGATCATCCTACCCCAAAGCACCTCATCAATTTGATGAGTTTCCAAGAGATTCTTGAAGGTAGGGTGGTCCAAAATTATACCTTCCTATGTTTCCCCAATGGCAGAAGTCAAATTTGAAATATGGATCATGCTTCCCTAAACCAACCTAGATCACCTTGATACATTACCATAGGTTTCTTGGAGGAAGCATAGTCCTATGAGACACCTTTGAAGAGATTCCTAGGAGATAAACTAATGCTTCCATAAAACTGGGATGATAATCAGTTATTACCTCTTTCCCGTATCAAATTATCTCCCTAAAAATCACATGAAAGAGTTTGCCTATCACAACTGGTAATAATTGGTGGCAAAGGAAAACTTTTTCTAGACCCATTCTGGGGGGTAGAAGGCATATTAGATAGAATAGGAGAATCCCCAACTAATTTAATTTCATTACCAAGAAGGATTTCAATTTGTACCAAGATTGCGTATTTGTGTAGATCTTTCTTTGAAGCTTACTATTCCTTTATCCACTTTTATGGAGGGCATAGAGACCCATGATTTCACACTTTCTTGAAATTCCTTATTTTTAGAAATCCTAGATTCACATGATTTCAACAAAACCTTTTTCGTTGGGTCCTGTGGATACATTTTTTTTTCTTGCAACTTTCATTCATAAATGGTTTCTTTCTAAAACCTGAATTTTCTCCTTTCTTTTTTTTAGTGTATTTAGTTATTTACACTTGTGCCTTTTAATCCTACTTAGTCATCCATGTTCATTTGACATTTGTCTACACAAATTTTCATTGTTTATGAGTTGTTAGAGAGGTTTCAATTCCATTTTGACACCTCATCCTAGGTTCGTAAGAGGCAACTTGCCACCACTCACTGAGTATTGGAGTCAACTTCCAATCAATCACATCTATATGTACTTGCTTCTCCAATCAATAAAATGGTAAACTTTATGCTCTCTGAGATTCTAGGTTTTTACATGGTATCATGCCGATCTAAAATATTTGAAAGTCTATATCTAATAGCTCAGTCAGTCGGGGAAGGATTTTGAACCGTCAGTCATTGCAGTCCTATTTGTTGCCTATGAAGGGCACCTTCACTGGCACATTGGCTATTGTCTGCAAATTTGGCAGGATATTATGAACCTTGCTCGGAGCCCTGCCTATGTTGTATACATGTAGAGCACCTTCGGCCTACCTGTGGCCTATGCGTGCACAACCTTTTCTCATTGCGTGTAGTTTGAAATTAGACTCAGCCCCTTACTTTCAAAATGGGCCCCTACACACATCTGAGGTAGTTTTGCACCAGCAGTCCCACTACTTTCTTCTCTCTCACGTTTGAATCTCGATCTGGTAGTTGGAAGCTATGGCTAACCGACATCTCTCGGGACAAACATTTATGGCTCCTCTTTGGTGGGTGAAGTAAGCAATAATTGTAGGAATAGTAAGTCTATAATGGGGCTGAGTGATGTTGAAAATCCCATGGTAGTTGAGCTTTTTGTTACTCCAATGGAGTGAAAGAGGTCAAAATCCATCGTCAACCCTTGTTTGTTCTCAGTGACAGTTTTTTGGCTTTGATTTTTTTGTAATGTGGATTTCTTGCCTTCTTTCTTCAGCATTTGTGTCATAACCCAATTTTCCAATTTTATTTTATTATTGGTTAAAAAAAATGGATTTCAATTTTTATTATAGAAAGTTAAAACTTCATTCACATATCTTAGTCCTGAATATGAATGAAACAGTTATAGAAGAAACAGAAAAGAATATAAAAATCTAGAAACCGTTTCTTGAAGGGGATTTTGAGGGATATACTTGGTGGCATCATTTTATTAGGGCTGCTTCATTCTTATTGGGGAGAGTACAAAAACCACAGGGGATATTTTTTTTGGGACTAGATGTGTGAACCAGGAGAAAGGGGATTTTACTTTGTTTAAACCATTTTTGGATCATATATGAGTAGAGGAATGGAAAGAAACTGGAAACTCTATCAAATATACCATTTTTTGTTATTGCTTCTTAGTTGTACTTTGAGAGGCTATTCTTCTTATTTGTTGTTTAAATCTTAGCTAATAATAGTTATGGAAACCGTAGAGATACCTATTTTATGTGCTACAGGAGAATGAGGTTAAGTTTTTTTTAGAGCTTAGTTTAGAGAGAGATATATTTGGATTGAAGAGAAAAAATAAGCGCCTTCTATTGAGCAGAAAGGAAAAATCATGGCAGGAAGTGGAGATAGGAGACCTCATAATATTTTGGTTCCTATCCCTACCTAAGGGCATATCAACCCTATTATGCTACTCACCAAAAATTTGTTTGAACACAGATTTGTTACCACTTTCATCCATATCAATTACCACTATTATCATATTGTACAGGCTAACAAATCCATGGACAAATGGTCTCTTTTTGGGCATGATAATATTTTCTAGGTAGTCATTCGAGATAGCCCTTCTCCAACCGATACTCACACAGACGTTGTTAAGTTGTTGCAGGTGACAGAAAACATCATCGTGCCCGTCATTGACAAACTGATTGGGAAGATGAGAAGGTAGGACCCTCAGGAGGACATCTATTTGATAACATACTACATGGACATCGTGTCAACTAGATGGAAAATTGGATGGCTACTTCACTCAGAGAAGAGTGCAGATCTTTGTGAGTGTTGCAGGGTGCCTTTTGACGGTCCTATTATACAACTTATTTAAAGGTTAGTATTTTAATTCTATTATATCCATAAGATTTTGTGATAAATGTCTTGTTCATTTTTTGAATGTTATTTGATGTCGAGAGCACACTGGCAAAGAATTTATTTCTGTGAATTGGGAGATCTATTTTCTTGAAAACTTGTAGTTACTGCATTCTTTGAGTTGACATATCCTTGAAACTTTCAATCATACAGTTCCCATACCTTGTGTGTGCTTCCAAGTTTTGCATGCGCATCTACCACCTCATTGCCAACAATAGTTTTTGACAAAAACAAATGCATAATGGTTTCTTATATGTTGGATGTATCAACTTCATCTATTGGGGTGTTATGTTTCTTTGTCTAATATTCTATCATGTACATTCTTTTAATGTTCATCTATCCTTTGTCATGTGTAAAATTCCTAATTCCTTTGTTAGGCCATGCATTTGGGGGTACCGATTGGATCAATTATGGATTTGGTGGTATCCTTTCTAGATGTGATTCCCTTTCCAAGGCTTATTTAACCAGTGATTCGACACTCTTCTTTATTTATGACTCTTGTGTCGCATAATCTATTTGACAGTTTGGTCGAGCCTTGTTTTTCTTTCTTTTAATTTAAGGGAAATCATTTGTTTTTTTTGTCGACTTGTACATTTGACGTTTGATGTAGTTGATCGACCTCCCTTGTCTTGTGGATATTGTCTACATGGCATTTCTATCGAGGATGCAGTCCTTACATATGGTATTAGAGCTCTAGGTTCCACTCTAGGGCCTTGAGTTTTCTATGCTTAGTTGTGACCCTTAGTCGCACAACATGTGTAAGTCAACTAATGCTTAGTCTATGTACATAAGTGATAGCACTATGTGTTGATCATTGAAACCCCTAGTTATGGTTTCTCCTGACCAAAAAGGAATGGATGACTCTTGTGTTGAGTTATACAAGAGAAAACAATCACTTTCAGGACATTGGCTCTTGTGTGTGTATGTAAGGCTTCTTGGTTTTCCTTGCTCTCTCCCTAAACTATAAATATGAAGATATTTATGAAGTGCTTGAAAATGGTATATTTTTATTGGTGTTATTGTGTTTGCTCAAATTGGAACTATGGTGTGAGTAATGTACTTAAGGTTAAATGTTTATTTCTCTCCATGTGTGAAGCAAGAGAGGCAATAAATCTCCATGATTTATTGGTACGGTTAATTGATGATCAAATTTTACACTAAGGATATGAATATACATGCTAAAGATTGAGGCTGAGATGAATGGAAATTATATATGTATGTACGATATTGTGCAATGATATATTTAGCATTTGGGATGCAAGGGAAAGAAAATGAAATGACGAGATAGGTCATTTGATAAAAGTATTATGGAACTAGATGTTCATAAGATTCTTGGGAAAAGAACCTAACATGTCATGTAAAAAAAAGATGAAATTTTCTAAAAGTAATTGCATGTTGCAAAGATATAAAAAAATAGAGAGAATTATCAATGTTATGTTGCATGAACCAATGGCATGTGATGCTATATAGTGATGTGATCTTTGGGATGTATGTTTTTTGAGTGTTTGATCATGTTCATAAGTGCACCTTGGACGCAAGGTGTCGTGTACCTTCCACTCCCTATTTGTGGCTATTGATAGTCACTCTTTGTGATTTTGAGTTGAAATTTGTGAACTTTGGATTTGAGATTTCTTATGATCTTGAGGTGGCTAGGATGTGTGTTTTATGTTTCTACTCTTGTGATGTGAAGTGATGTTCTCTATCATGCTCAATGTGGAACATTGATAGAATGTATAAGGGAGTAGATTGCGAAGAACGTACCATTCTTATTCTTGCAATCAAATTTTGCTTGAAATATATCTTATCAGTTAAGAAACGTTCAAAGTAAATTAGCATGCATGTGGTTATGAATATTAAATATGCATGAACTAATTAGTATTGATCAATATGCTTTGATGTGAGTTTCGATGCTACGAGGAGCACTGCATGGATATTCTTGAGATGAAGGATTCCATGAGAAGGGTACATTTTATGGCCCTAGTATGATATTACTAGCATATGGATTATTATGCATGAGGCGTTGCATTAAATTATATTGACATAATTGAACTTGATGTATTATTTTGATGCACTCGATGTTCGACGAGTAGGTCGGCATCTCTTAATGAAAATGGGCTAGAATTATTTTGCATTAATATACTATTTGTGTTCTAGACAAAATGTCAACACTCTTTTCTCTTATGTATTATGTTTCATTTGTCCAGTTGGGTTGAATTATGTGATTGCTTACACTATGAATGAATGGTCTATGATAAAAGGCATAATTCCTTTGACTAGCTAACTTGTTGTGTGATTTCAACACTTGAGTTTAATGCATTATTGCATGAAAATAAAATATATGATATGCACGAGTTGCATCATTTTTACTTACTAAGTATGAGAATTGGAAATCTTACCTTCTGGTGACGGGTGTTGAATGTGGGAAAAATAGGGAAGGGTAGAAGTGATGTTTTATTTTCCACTCTACTTTCCATTAGAAATCTGGTATTAAAATACTTTGGCGAAAGTTGTTTGCATATGTTTTCTTGAATATGTTGCCTATGTTTCATCTCACTGCCATATCCGTGATTATGTTCTATATTAGGCATATGTTCTTTGTAGTTAGTTTTGTGGCTGCACAAGATACCCCCTATTTTTTGTATTTTTTTATAGGCTGTAGGGTTGGGAATTTTGTGAGGAGGTAGAATCCCAAGGAAGTGTAAGGATTTATGGTTGGGCAGAAAAATGCCTTAGCCACACTCTCATCTCGAGATAGCTGATGGAAAGTTGTCTGAGGGCTTATGAGACAGGGACCTATAGAGGGACATTTGTCTGAGGGCTTATGAGAAAGGGATCTATAGATGGACATTTGTCTGAGGGCTTATGAGAAAAATATATATAGATTGACATTTGTCTGAGGGCTTATGAGATAGGGATCTAATGAGGAACATTTTTCTGAGAGCTTATGATACATGGATCTATAGAGGGCTAGTTTGTTTGATGAAAATTATATATCTTGTTTCATGATTGACCTTAATGGTCTTTATTTTGATGTATATTTTTTATGTATGAAATACTTGATGCATTTGATTTTATGTAATGGATAATTGTCATGATGTATTGAAATACTTATGCCCGGATTAAGCACAGATATATAGATCTGAAATAATGAATGCTTATTATGTTAAGATGTAACAGTTATTCGACTCACATTGTCTTAGAGATGTAAACATATTTGTTATGATGTATTGAGTTAAAATTTCTCTATTAATTCCTATTGTGACGAGATGGGCATGAGGGCCTAGGTCACATAAATGGAAACTGGATCCACTAATCTTACAGGTGTTTTGTGAGCATGCATGACTAATCTTCTCACTTAGTGCATACCACATGTTTTAGATGGTATGTATAATGATTTACATTATTTATTTGAGATCAAGTTATGATCTAAATCTAATTTGAGTTAAGAAATTATAATCTTTATATCATTATGTTGCCCCTTGATATTGAAATTTGAAATATTTTCTCATTTTGAGGTATTGACGTTGTGAATGAGCTAAAATTACTGTGAGTGTAAACATGAGTATGACAGGAAATTAATATGAAGGATCCAATAATGTGGTCAATTCAATGGGATGCCAAGGTATGGTAAAGAAAGCACAGCTATGTGTGTGCTTTGTTGTGATTTTAAGGTATTATGCAGATTTATTTATGAAAGCGTTGAAATAAGAGAATTCTAGATTTGATTTGAATATGATAATGACTTTAACTGATGCTTTGGTGTTGTTCTTATGAACAGATGGAATGACACATCATTAGAAAGGGGAATATTTTTGGAGAGAGGTATCCTAACCTTGAAAAACTGGAAGGTAGTAATGGAATTCACACACTCATTAGAATTTGTCTATGTTGCTTGGTAACCAAGTTTTATATGGTGCTTTCTTTAAATGTGTGCATACAAGGAAGTGACCATATGGATGGAGATCCCCATTGCAGTCATAGAGACAGAGGTTCATCCAATACTACCGTGACAATGGTGTCAATGATCAGAAACTCCGAAGAACATAGGGAAATGGAGGCCAGCAATAGAGTCAGAGTCAGAAGTTTGGGCACATTGGCTTTAATAAGGGTTTTTTGCACCCAATCCAGTATGAATATGTTGGTAAAAATAGTCATCCCCAAACTAGCAGTCGAGGGTTCCAGGCTTTTCCCTTTGCTCTGAAAAACTTACCAATATCTGATCCTTTACCTCAACAAGGTGATTTCATGAAGATTTTCAAAGGAAAAGTGATAGTTCAGCCAGCGAAACCTTTTTTTGTCAATCCAAGGTTCCATGTCAAGTCATCTTCCCACATTAAGCAAGGGCCTCTACATAATCACGGTCAGAAGCACCAAGTTGAGGGCTGGAAAGGGGTTTCCATAGGCCATAACAGGACCTCTAATCTCACATTCAACCCTCCTAGATTTAATGGTATCTCCATTTTTGAGGTTGGAGAGTCGACTAGGCAAGCTGCAATGAAACATGCAGCCTCCTCCAAGTAGATTCCGTCACCATCAGACTGAGTGTTTTTCAAAAAATCAAAGGAGAGGGAAAATATTTCACACCTTCCCCAAGCCCGTTTCAATAGATCAGGTTTCTTCTATGTTTAGAAGGGGTCTGGAAGGAAATGAATCACCCAAAAACAACCTATTTTTGACATTTGTGTGGGAATGCCACATAGCTCCCTTGCTAATATTTGCCCTTCCTCGGTCCCACTCTATTTCAACCTAAATTTAGGGATGCTAATTGGATCCCTATTAGGGCCATCCCTGAGGCACAATAGCTCAACTTTTGTAGAGAACCTTTCAACCCAAGGCGGTCTACACAAGTCTGGAAAGTCAAGAAGCATCAGGCTTCCATGGTGTCAGGTGTTCCTTCTTCTGGGTATGATCTACGTTCATTAGCTACCATTATTCTGCCAGAAAAATTTCTCTAGGATCAAATCGATCATCTTCGTGATAGAGCTTTAATAGGTAAGTTCTCCAATATAAGTCTCTCATTTGATGATATCAAATCTTGGGCATTTTAGAACTAGTTTGGCTTGCATGATATTTTTTGGCTGAATATAGAACTAGGATATTTTTTGGCTAAGTTTGACTCTGCTAAAAATAGGAATGATGTTCATAACTGCAAAAGTTGGTTTTGTAAAGGCTCGGGCCTTTTCACTTCAATATGGACCCCTACTATTTTGCTAGATAGAAAATATCCATTATTTTTCCCCATTTGGATTGCATTTCCCCGATTGCCTCTAGAATATAGAGATTTAGAAGTTATTGAGATCATTGCTAATAGATTGGGTATCTTTGTTAAACATGATCTACTTCCATTTGAGCTTCCATACCGTGAAGTTAGAGTGTGCATTCTGCAAGATCCGGTCAGGGGATTACCAAACCACGTTACCTTAAAATCAAAATGGGGGCATTGGAATCAGGAAATTATTCCACAACAGGAAGATTCAGTACTCTTATACCAACATCAGCTTGGGCATTTCACTGCTCAATGCTCCTTACAGCCTCAGCCAATTGTTGAGGTTTTCCAAGACCACTGCACAGACCCTCTGCAATGTTCAATTCATCAGTCACTCCTCATGCCTCATCCCATGGGTTCTCATGGTCCCAATATAGACAAATTAGAACTTGTCCACAAAGGGCCTTTAGAAGCTTTCTGTCAGACATATCAAGCAGCTATCCTCTTCTATTTTACTTTGAGATATGTTGTTCTAATTTGGAATAATATAAGTAAGGCTCCTTTAATAGGCTGGAAAATTACAGATTCTCATACTTAGGAGATTGATAATCTTATTCACCAGCTCATGTTTTGAGAATCTCCCATCAAGTTGCCAATAACACATGAAGTGCTGGATAAAGATGTCGTAGTCAACCTATGTGCCAAGAACATGTCAGATCGGCTTCTCACAGAACTAGCTACTAAACTCATTTATGAAATAACAGAGGAAGAGGGTGTTATTCCACATGAGGATTTCTCACAATTTGTTGATTCAGACACTTCCCAGTCTCTTAATATGGATTTTTTGACAACAACAAATCCTTCCTCTCCAATCACTAGGGATGAGATTCTCGAGCCCAAAGAGTCTTATAATTTTGAAACATAGTGCCTTCAACTGATCACTTTGATCTCTATTATTGTCCCCATCAGAGAAAACTTACCAAGTTCAAAACTTAATGTGTATACAGACAATCATTCTGATCAACTGGCAGGCGGGTTTGATTGACAATTGGCCCCTTCAATTGAATAAACACCAAGAAATTAGAGTCAACTCTCTCTGTCTCCTAAGAAGAGAGGAAGGAAACCCAAGTACTCCCAGACTAAAGTGGAAATTGATGCTGGTATTCATTCTACACTTGATGGAAAACTCTCATCAGTAAAATGAGCGACAAGGAGAACTAAGGGTTATCCTTTTTCAATATGAAGATTGCCTAATGGAATGTTAGAGGCTTGAATGCCTCTGACAAGAGACATAGAATTAGGCACGAGCTTGAGTCTATGAGAGTGGATATTATCCCACTACAAGAGACCAAAATGTCCACAGAATCATTTGACAAGACCTTAGGACAATGGAAATCATGGCAGTTGATTCATCAACAGAGTGTTGGAGCTTCAGGTGGTCTAGCAGCTCTATGGAACCCCAAAATAGTATGTAGGCTCAACCTTTAGATCAATCTGATAACTATCAAATTCTGAATATTTCTATTTATGACTTGAAATTTATTCTGGTCAATGTTTATGGTCCAGCGACAACAAATGACAAACAAATTCTTTGGCTGGAATTAACAGGAATTCTTCAAGCACAATCTAATCAGTTGTTAATTGCAGGAGGTGACTTCAATGCCATTCTAAAAACTTTAGAAAAGATTGGGGGCATCTCTCCACCAGCTAAAACAATCTCAAATTTTTCAAATTTTATAGCAGATAATAACTTTATGGATATTGAACCTATTAAGGGCTCTTTCACATGGACAAATAAAAGAGAAGATTTTTCTCGGATAGCAATTAGGCTAGATAGGTTTTTTGGTTACTATGGACTAGAAAATTATTGGTTTCACATTCCTCTCAGATATCTTGGCTTGCCCAGGGTCAAATCATTTTCCTATTACCCTTTAGTCCACTCTGCCATCTACTACCAAGGGTTTTCAGCACCAACCTTCTTTTAAATCTGAGAATATGTGGCTTCGACATCCCCAATTTCTTTCACTAATACAAAAATGGTGGTGGTTTGCGCCTAGATGTGAGGGTACTAAAATGTACCAATTTGCTCAAAATTTTAAATTCATCAAGAAACAAACTAAAAAATGGAAGGAGACAACCTTTAAAAACATTTTCAAAGAAAAGGATCTAGTTAGACAGCAATTATCAGACATTCTTGATAAATCTATCAATCAAGGTTTGGATAGTGCCTCTTTCCAAAAGAAGAAAAGGCTGCAGGTGGAATGGGAAGAGCTGTGTTCTCATGAAGAGGTTTATTGGCGACAAAAATCTAGGGAACTCTAGCTACGGGAGGGAGACAAAAATACTCAGTACTTTCATGCATCTACAAAACAAAAATGAGCTTCAATCGAGGAGTGTTATTACAGACGCCCAGGGCATTCAGGAGGAAGGGGTCAAATTCTTTAAAGATTTACTCGCACCAACAAATCTGCCTACCCCTTCATAGTCTAAACTCACTGATATTCTCCAAGAAATCCCCTCCATTGTTTTAGATTCAGATAACGAGCATCTACTGGCCCCTTTCACAATTTTTGAAGTTAGAAAAGTGGTGTTCTCTTTGTGTCCAGATAAGTCACCGGGTCCCGATGGATTTTCTGCAGTCTTCTATCAAGCTTGTTCAGATTTTATTGGGTGGCACCTTCTTGGTGTTCTTGAAGAATCTAGAATAAGTAAATCAATGATGAAATATTTCAACACCACGAATATAGCTATCATCCCCAAAGTTAACTCGCCCAAAACATATTCAGATTTTAGGCCAATTTATCTTTGTAATATTATATACAAGATATTCACCAAGGCAATTTATATGTGCTTGCACTACCTGATCCCAAATCAGATTTCTCAAGAACAAGGTGGATTTGTTCCAGGAAGAGAAACCATGGAGGGAGCTTTAGTAGCACATGAGGTTCTCCATTCTATTAACCATACAAAGTCCCCTCATTTCATGATTAAACTGGATATGATGAAAGCCAACGACAAAGTGTGTTGGGACTTTCTATTATTCCTTTGTAAGTTTAGGTTTGCAAAAGGGTGGTGTAAATAGATTTGTGCATGTATCTCAGGTGCTGGCTTCTCGGTTATCATAAATGGGTCTCCATCCGGTTTCTTTAGATCTACTCAAGGGATTAGACAAGGTGATCCCTTATCACCGATCATCTTCATTCTAATGGCAGAAGGCTTTACCAGGATTATCCAACAGGCTCATGATCTTGGTACCTGGCAAGGCTCATTGATAGATAGAACAAATATATCCATCACCCATTCACTATTCACAAATGATACCCTTCTCTTTGGAGCTTCTAATGTCAAGGAGGCCAAAATGATCAAGCAGATTCTAGAATTGTATGCAGCAACCTTAGGGAAAAATATTAACCCATTAAAATCTAAAGTCTATATCTTCAATACCAGTCCAATTATTTCCAACAAAATCTTATCAATCTTGGGCTTCACAGAAGATTTTATGCCTTCGGTTTATTTAGGCATTCCCTTTTTCATGGGAGTAAACAAGACCAATTATTGGACACCCATTATTGAAAGGATCAAGGCCAGAATTGTGGCTTGGAAAGCCAGATGGCTGTCATTAGCGGGTAAAATTCTTCTTATCAAAACAGTCCTAGCAGCCATTCCCAATTATTATCTGTCAGTCCTCAAAGCACTAGCATCAGTCATCCAGAACATTTATAAAATTCTCCGTGACTTTCTATGGACAGGAAACATAAATGGAGATAAGAAAATTCCTTTGGTTTCTCTCAAAGATATGTCACATGGAAAATCCATTGGGGGTGCTGGTATTCATGATTTTCATAATAGAAATAAGGCCTTTGGAGGTAAACTAGTCTGGCAAATGTATTCAAATCCAAATACCAAATGGTACCAAATCATGCAAAAAAAATACCTTGACAATTTCTGTCCGACTAGAGTCATTTCCATCCAAAACCCTCCTAAAGGATTAGTTATTTGGGACTTCATGATGGCATCTAGAGATGTGGTAACCCACCATGTTTCTTGGGAAGTGAATAGTGGTGACAAGGTGAGCTATTGGCAAGATTCTTGGAGAGGGCTTCCTCCCCTCATCCATTCAGTTGACTTGGATAGTATAGTTGAGTCTTCGGAAAGAATTTGGGGTAACAAACTTATAGATTATTCATCTGCAAATTGCTTATATTCAAGAAAGATTATATGGAAGGACCTAGATGAATTACCAATATCCTCTCAAGATAGAGTTAGGCTTAGAGGAATATTATCAAAAAGAATGGTCTTTTTATCAGGAAGGGAAGATAAATTACTTTGGATTCTGGGTAAATCTGGAAAATACTGTATCAAAGATGGCTACGGAATCATTCAACAACATGTTCCACTCATCTCTCAAAGTCATGATTTTTCTTTCTGTTGGAACTTAGTAACCCTCCCCAAAGTTGGCTATTTTTCCTGGTTAGCGTTGAAAAAGAGAGCTCTCACTAGTGATAGGCTTGTTTCACTCAACATTGCTCAACCTTTCAACTGTTGCCTGTGTGACTTACAGGTAGAAGATGTTGATCACCTATTCTTGAACTGCATATTTTCTCAAAAATGCTGGATGTTTGTTCTCCACAAACTTCAATACTCATCCCCTCTCCCAAACACACTTTGGGATCTTTTCCAAGCTTGGCCAGTATTATGTTCTTCTTCACTCTTTTCTTGTCTGTGGAAATTCATTCCGGCAATAGTAGTTTGGTTGATCTGGTGGGAACGCAACAAGAGAATCTTTTGTAAGATCTCTTCACCAATCAATTTGGTTAATGATGGTATTGAATAGTCCATTTCAGAAGTGGTGAATGCAAGCCATAATAGAGTCAAATGTAATCCAATTATTTCCAGCTGGGATAGCTCAGTTATTAGAGAGTGGAAAGGAATTCACATCCCTTTCAGTTGGCTTCATCACAATCAATCTTCAACCCCAAATATCAGAAACTCAATTAAATGGATTCCTCCTACTTGTGACTCAATCAAAATTAACTTCGATGGTGCATCCCATGGAAATCAGGGATTGGTATCTGTATTAGATATTTCAAGGGTGTAGCCTTGGTAGTTAAAGCATCTCTAATTTCCCCTGGAACTAACAACAAGGCAGAGGCCCTTGTTGTCTTTGAAGGCTTAATTTTAGCCAAAAAAGGCGGGTATCAGTCAATTCATATTGAAGGTGATTCCATGGTAATCATTATCGCTTGTATCAAATGGGTATCTCATAATTGGCATCTCTCCTATCTACTACAACAAATTTGGTCCCTTCTTGATTCATTCAAAATTGCACATATCTCCCATACCCTTTGTGAGGGGAACCTTATGGCAGATTTTCTGGCTAACATTGGCTATGATGGGATAGACATTGAGGATCTTAAACTGGAGACTTTCATAAAATCCAACAGGGATTTCCATAGAATTTTTTTGCAGGATGTTAATAACATTGTGACAGCCTCATCCACCTCAGCTTAAATGTTTGATGTTGGCAGGCGCGTCTAGATAGATTCTAGTTAATGCATCCATTGGGAGCTTCAAAATTATGCCAGCTAATGTATCTGTTAGAAGCAAAAATACTATGCCAGTAGATGGTAATCATCTGTGTTTGATCCAATCTGAAAAGTGGGTGGCTCTGCTGAACATTGTGATACAAATGAAGATTCTGCAAAGGATAAGAAATCACTCTTGCTTTATTCAATCTGAAAACTAGATGGCCCTGCTGAACACTGTGATAAATATAATGACTCTACATAAGACCCTTAAGGCCAGGTCTTTCATTTTGAACATATATCTGTACTTAGGTTTCAAAGTATGGCTAAGATGCATGCATTTACCATGTCTCTCTTTTCCAATTTTGTATAGGAAAGTGTGGTATTGATTTGGGTTGCGGCCCTAAATCTTTTATGAGACTGTGCAGTGTATTGTGCACTCCCACATTTGGGAGCAGACTGTCAGCAGTAGAGAAAACCATATGCAATGTCTGAATTGAAAAAATAGAACCATAAACCTTACATTCGCTCCCTATGATAAATAGAATTTTGAATGAAATTGATGTTCTACCGCGCTGGTGATGACCACCACATTCAATACAAGGAATCTGCTCGCACCCTATATATTCATATGCTCTGTTATTAGGCTGAAGACTTTAGGGTTCATTAAAATTTGGATTATAATTTGAAGTTGATTGTGGGTGCTTAGAAAAACTCCATGAATTCACTTGTTAATCCACCAATGCATTGTTGGATTTGTCAAAATCTACAGAACCAACCTCCTCCTTCTCTACCGCATACTATGCCACCTTATATGACACCATTACCCATAGATGGTTCCTCTGCCTCATTCAAACAGATCGATGGATAGGTGGAAAAACTCCTAGAGGCTCTTCCTGCTAGGTGAGATCGTACTCCTGACATGTTTAGATATGTGTCATTTACCACGGCCTTGGAGGAGAATCAGGTTGGATTTGCAGGGGTATCGATGTTTTTGTGAAGTATCCCATGTATTCGATTCCCCTGCTTTATATCTAAGATAAACATTGTTCTTCTTAGGGACTTACTGATTTTCATGTGGAAAATCAATTTGACCAATCCTTAGCTTTTAGGAATTTATATGATTTTCTAGCTGGAAATAAAAGCCTTCGGGCTTCATTTTTGTACTTGTATATGACAATGACTCCGGGGTTTCTTCCTGATTCTTCCACAGACGAGTCCTTGAATCAGTTTATATAATATAATTATGGTGGCTTGTCCACTTTGGCTTAAAAAAAATATCTTTACAAAAATGATTTGATGAATATGTGTGTTACTTTAAGAAAATTTTATAAATTGAAATTTTAAATGCATGAAGAAATGAAAAGTAGAGCATAAATTCCACAACAGGTCAAAGTCATGATACTGCTATTAGGACAAATAATTCTCAATGATTTTTGCATTCTTACACTATCATGAATGTTGTAAAAATAGAAAAATATAGATTGCATTTAACAAATTATTTCCCTTATGTTTTTATTATTTCTCTTATGATATGTTCCTATTGATGCATCAGGATGATGCATTGTTTAAGGGGGAAAGGAATAACCCAATTTTCCATTTTTTTATTATTGTTGAAAAAAAAAATGGATTTCAATTTTTATTATAGAAAGTTAAAACTTCATTCACATATCTTAGTCCCGGATATGAATGAAACAGTTATAGAAGAAATGAGGAAGAATATAAAAATCTAAAAACCGTTTCTTGCAGGGGGTTTTGACCGATATACTTGGCGGCATCATTTTATTGGGGTTGCTTCATTCTTATCGGGGGGAGTATGAAAACCGTAGGGGATATTGTTTTTGGGATTAGATGTGTGAACCAGGAGAAAGGGGATTTTACTCTATTTAAACCATTTTTGGATCATATATCTTTAGAGGAATAGAAAGAAACTAGAAACTCTATCAAAGATAACATTTTTCATTATTGCTTCTTAGTTGTACTTTTAGAGGCTATTCTTCTTATCTTTTGTTTCAATCTTAGCTAAGGATAGTTGTGAAAATCGTAGAGATGCCTATTTTATGTGCTATAGGAGAATGAGGTTAAGTGTTTGTCAGAGCTCAGTTTAGAGAGATAGATATTTGGATTGAATAGAAAAAATAAGTGCCTTCAATTGAGTGGAAAGGAAAAATCATGGCAGGAAGTGGAGATAGGAGACCTCATGCTATTTTGGTTCCTATCCCTACCCAAGGGCATATCAACCCTATGATGCTGCTCACCAAAAATCTAGTTCAACACAGATTTGTTACCACTTTTGTCCATACCAATTACCACTATTATTGTATTGTACAGGCCAACAAATCCATGGACAAATAGTCTCTTTCTGGGCGTGGCAATATTCGCTGGGTAGTCATCCCAGATAGCCCTCCTCCCACCGATAGTTGCACAGATGTTGTAAATTTGTTGCAAGTGACAGAAAACATCATCGTGTCCTTCATTGACAAACTGGTTCGGAAGATGAGAAGGCAGGACCCTCAGGAGGACATCTATTTGATAACAGACTGCATGGATGTCATGTCAGTGAGATGGAAAATTGGATGGATGCTTTGCTTAGGGAAGAATGAAGATCTGTATGAGCCTTGCAGGGTGCCTTCTGACAATCCTAGTATACAACTTATTTAAAGGTTAGTATTTTAATTCTATTATATCCATAAGATTTTGTGATAAATGTCTTGTTCATTTTCTGAATGTTATGCCATGCCGAGAGCACACTGGCAAAGAATTTATTTCTACGAATTGGGAGATCTATTTTCTTGAAAACTTGTTGTTATTGCATTCTTTGAGTTGACATATCCATGAAACTTTCTATCATACAGTTCTCATACCTTATGTGTGCTTCAAAGTTTCACATGCACATCTACCACCTCATTTCCAACAATAGTTTTTGACAAAAACAAATGCACAATGGTTTCTTATACGTTGGACGTATCAACTTTAGCTATTGGGGCATTTCATTTCCTTGTCTAATATTCTATCAAGTACATTATTTCAATGTTCATCTATCCTTTGTCATGTATAAACTTCCTGATTCCTTTGTTAGGCCATGCATTTTGGGGTACCAATTGGTTCAATTATGGATTTGGTGGTATTCTTTCTAGCTGTGATTCCCTTTCCAAGGATTATTTAACCAACCAATCAATTGTTGTGTTGGTTTCTGAGTTACCTGAATGATGCCTTATAACTGGTCCATATTTTCTGTATAGAATCTGAGACCCAAATTTTGGAATAAATCCATATTATTAGAGAGAAGTCTAGAATTATTTTCTTTCTGTATCAGTTGAGATTCTGAAACAAAGTTTTATCAAACACAGAGAATGGGTAACCATCTGTTTCCTTGAGGATTCTTCCTATGAATAAATGGACTAATCAATTAAGAATATTCTATTTTATATTATAAGATAGATCAGATAAATTAATTATTTTGATATTTATGTTTCCACTTGATACTTATCGAGTTGAATTGAAGGAGAAACTGTGACGTTAGTTATGCTAAACTTTTATTAAGGATATAAATGGCACATAAGTTAATCCTTTCAAATATATCAAGTTATAATGTTCATACTTTTGACAATAGTGAGACAAATCCAATGAGTGTTCTGTGGCCTTATAAATTAATTCCTAATAGGAGCATAATACTAGTTCTTTATGCAAAGATTGTGTTAAATCTACGTACAAAATTTGATTTATTTGTCATCTAACTATCACACATTTATGAAATCTCTAATGCTTGATTAATGTAGAATTGATTACTTGATGTGTTAGGTACTGATGTTAGAAGGATGATGCTTTCTATTGTATAATTATTCTTGGGAAATATGATAGCTTTTGTTAGGAATAGGATAAATTTTGCATGACTATTAGTATCTTTGTGGATTTGCATATGGATTCCATGAACTCTATTTGATTGTCCTATCTTAGTTTTGAAAGGAATATTTCTATAGGGGAAGTGTTTTGGATTCGTTGATGTACTTATATGTGTAATTCAAAGACAAGGAGTATGATTCTTAATGATTTTTTGGTAATTCTCTATTGTAACACTGATTGCACAGTTATGATTTTGGAACCATCTTTGATTGTTCTATATGAGATGGAAATGAGAACTTCCAAGTGTTTTAGACTACTCATAGAAGGATTTTGTTTGATAAGGAATTGGAATGCTTTAATTTCCTTATATAAAGTTTGTAAGTTATATGCACCAATTCCATTACTCCTCTCAGTTTTTCTTGTTTAGACTACCTCGAGCTGGGCTGGGTATCTTTCATGTCAGGAAAGATTCTGGGGAAGTGTAACTACTTCATGGTAGGGTGGAAACGGACTCCTACAATATTATCACTCTCATGTTTTATGTGTAACAGATCTCTGGAGCCCCTATCAGGAAGGGCATCATGTTTAGCATGTTGGATATTTGTATTGACCATTGGTCTATTGTATTTATATTGCACTCTTATGGTAGTTTGTTGATGACTTTTTTAATTCTCTTCTTCTTTGTGAGTTATTATCTTATGTTTGTCGCAGTTCGACAGTTTGGTTGAAGTATCTCTTTTACATTTGTTAATTCGACAAGTTGGTCAAATTTTGTTATATCTTTAATCTATTATGACATGTGATGTATTGGGGTGTTTCGATAGTTGATCGACAATCTTCTTTATTTATGATTCTTGTGTCGCATAATCTGTTTGATAGTTTGGTCGAACCTTGTTTTTCTTTCTTTGAATTTAAGGGAAATAATTTGTTTTTTTATCAACTTATACATTCAACATTTGACTTAGTTGACCGACCTCCCTTATCTTGTAGATATTGTTGATGTGGCATTTCTTTTGAGGATGCAGTCCTTACTGTTTTCAAATGAGTTAAGTCATCTACAACCCCCATGCGCCAAGGATTGAGTCGCCTGTAGTTTGAAAAGGCAGGTTTTGAGTCCAGAAAGGTCATTTTCCTTCTGCCAATGGTGAAGGAGCTGAGATTGTCCCACCTCCTTCTTGGGATTTGAGGATTTCATGTTAGAAGAAACTAGTCTAAGTTGTACATACACTTAATTATAAATTGTAATTTTTCTTAATTATTATGGCGGACTATTATGTGTTTGTATGGTAATACTTTGCTCAATCAAGAAGAATCTTCTTTCGAAAGACATAAAATATATTTCCTTTTTATATTTTACATATAGAGGATTGATTCTATGGACTAGTTTGATGTTCAAGTACTCATCAAAATTACAACTGCATTATCAACTTTACAAATTTTAATCAACTGTGTTTGCACTAGTGGAATAGTGTCATTTTATTCTATCATGGAGTAAATCTTGATCCATATATCTTGAAAATTTGACAATTCCAGATAACATGAGTCCATCATTAGTAGAGTTTACAACTTTAACATGCTTTATAGTTCTTCTCTTAATAGCTCTTTTTTTAAGGATATTTTTTCCCACTTGATGTTTTATTTTCTCATTTTATGAGAGTTTTCATTGTACCTCACTAGGCTAGTAGTTGGGACCCAAATTTTATATTGTCCTCCTAAATTATGCTTAAGGTAGCATGTTAGTGTATTTAGTTAATTATAGTTTTACTTATTAATCCTACTTAGTCATCCATGTCTATTTCACGCTTGTCTACACAAGTTGTCATTGTTTAGGAGTTGTTAAAGAGGTGTCTAGAGAGGTTTCGATTCCATTTCAACACCTCATCCTAGTTTTGTGGGAGACAAATTACCACCACTCATTGAGTATTGGAGTCAACTTCTGATTTGACTCAATTACTCACATCTATATGTACTTACTTCTCTAGTCAATGAAACGGTCGACTTTGTGCTTCTAATTTATCTCTTTGATTCTAGGTTTTTACACTTTTAATTTAAGGAAAAAACACATTTTGTCATAGAAAGTAGACCTTCTTTTGAATCAGTCATTCAACTTCATGACACCATTAAAATCCTTAAGATTAAATAAAACCTTGATCTACATGCTACCTAAGAAAACCTAAGAAGGATATGACTAAACCGCGCCAAACCTAGAATCCTGTTAAAATATCTATCCTTTTAAGACTAAAAAGAGGAGTAGAAATATGAATTTTTTAAATATCTATAACCAAATCTATAATATGTTATTGAAGCCCTCATTTTAGGTTCCCTTAGATACATCAAATATACAATATATTGTCGAAACCCTCATACTACCACAGAGTCTATCAATATTTCCCACTCTAATTGTGTGTCATAGAAAAACTTATGAATGGCTCAACCCTAGAGGGAGCCACATTTATCCCCATATTTAAGTTGAGAGGCTTGCAATAGTGGCAACACGTTTGTTTGTAAACATTTGACCTTTTTGAAAAAAAAATTGACAGTCATTTGCATGTTTTATAAAATAAATTGACAATAATGATAATTGACAAGAGTAAGTGATTACACTGAGAGGCATCTACACTGACATCAAAAACCTTTTACAATTTATACTTTTCTATTTTAAATTGACATGCATCTGCTGGTTCAGACTTTTAAAGTGTGAAGATTATTTGCCTCTGTAATTTGCCAAGCATCTACAGTTGTATCAAACAGAATTTGCATATTATTGGCATTACAAATCTTACATTAAGTAAACGATGAGATTGGAATAGCTTAACATTATATCTTTGTAGTTATATATTATTTTTATCAACACACAATCTGTATTCACAATCAATGTTTTGAATTTTTAGCTTTTTTCATCCTCAATATTTTTTTTTTTAAGCTAAAGTGAACACGCCACCATAATTATATTATATAAACTAATTCAAGAACTCGTCCATGGAAGAATCAGGAAGAAACCCCAGAGTCATTGTCGTATACAATTATAGAAGTGAAGCCCGAAGGCTTTGATTTTCAATTAGAAAATCAAATATCATCCTATAAGCTAAGGATTGGGCAAATTGATTTTCCACTTGAAAATCAATAAACCCCTAAGAAAAACAAATTTCAGCTTAGATACAAAATAGGGGAAGGGTTTGCAGACTTGTGCAGTCAGCTAAAATGAAAAGCTCTACCATGGAATTGATGAGGTTCATGAAACCAATCGACATTTCTGGTATGCTCAAACACCAACTTAGGGACACCGTCATTTCAGAGAAAATTTGTTGTGCCATTACTTTTGGAAGAGCTTTTAGTCGCTTACATGATTCCAAGGATAGCTTCTTCAGAGTTAACTTTTCAAATCCTTCTAGCAGATTTTTCAGGCAACTACACGCCTTCACGAGGAGAACACACAGTGTGGACAGATTTACAAAACTTTCTGGAAGTTTTTCTATTTTCTTGCAATATGACAAATTAATTTCATTCACAGAGCTTAGCAAACCCATACTGTCTGGAAGATCTTGTAATTTCTTGCAGTAGGAAAGGTTGACCTTCTCAAGAGCACTCAACCCCAAATTTGATGACAAACTAGTCAATTCATTACATTGGCTTATATCCAATATCTTCAACAATCGGAATTCAGCTTGCGCGATTTTGGTACAAGCTTCTACAATTTATTGCAATCTTCTGCTATTTTTGTCATCAAATTCACCATCCTTAGAATTGATGGAATCCGCACCTGCCAAAGGGCTTGAAGAAGCTTCAATGGCTTGAAAACTAGAGTCTTAGCTCATGTGTGAAATTGGAGGAGTCAACCATTCTTCTTAGGCCCGATTTCTGGACATTCATGACAGCCCAATTCTGGTGGAAAAATGGGAGATGATAGCAAGACAAAACACAGATTGGAACTTCACAGTGGTGACTAGACAACTTGGTTGTGAATCTACTCCTCTACGTTCTCAACAAGGGTTTCCAGTAAGAAAAACACAATTCAGCTTAGATGGTGTGAAGGCTTTGGCGCTGGATTTTCCTGATACAATAGCTGGCATAATTCTGATGCTTCCAACAGGAACATTAGCTGGCATCTACCTGGACGCGCCTCTACAACATTCTTCCTTTCCATCTTAACTCTTGATTTTAGCAACATAAAGTTATTCCTCCATATCTACCGAAGTGGACCCAATCATCCACTCAATTATCAATCGGTCTAGATGAAACCAGAGGGTCCCCCCACATATGTCATTATGGCCCTGTTGGGTAAATTTGTCTGTCAAAAATGTGAAATGGTTTGCATATCGTGCAAAGTCTCAAGTTGCTTACCCACCAGCGCAGGCACTGGTTAATGTCCAAAATAGGGGACGCAGGTTTTGAATAAGCCAAAACAGTAGCAATGACCCCATCCATAGTACTAAAATCTGAGCCACGATCCACTGGATATTGCCTATAAGTTTTGTATGGCTACAATTGGAATCTGGAGCACGAATATCTTTACTAGGTGGAGGGAGCCACTGCGTTTGGAGACATGCGAGAGCAACAGTGTAACTAGTGGCAAGATCATGGTGAAAGGTTTGAATTAGACAGTCTGTAACAGATGTAGGAATGAAAGAATAACTAATTCTGTTGACTCAGCCATAGTCTCCAAAGCAGTATTGCTGTCCAATCAAGGAACTTTGGACTGGAGATGTGTGACTTGCAGCTTCCCATGATGGCTTACCCTGAGCATCAAGCTTTTCTTGCAAAATTTGAATCTCTTCACGATTTCATTTCAAAGGCATCTGCAATCATATCTGAAGTCTCCTATTAAATATCAGAATACAGGGGGGATGAGAATCAAATCATCATCCAATTCGTGGAAATTGAGAGGACAGTCCACCAACACCAATATGAAGAAGTATGGGTATTATTTTGCCAACATGTATGTCCTGCAGCAATGATTAGCCCCCTGTCATAAATTAGAATAGTTTCTACCCAGAATAGTCCTGATGACTGCACATTTTTTTATCTACGGTAATCAGATTTTGCAGATCTGCATTCTTCTGCATAACATTTGCTGGATATAATGTGTCATAAGCACAACCATCACATCCCAGGTTAGCTAGATAGTCAACAAGGGCATTCCCTTCGCGAAGGGTGTGTGAAATTAGAACTTCTTCAAAGGTATCAAGGAGTTTCCAAATTTGTTGAAGGATGTAGGCCAACTTCTAGTTATGTGATTCTCTTTTTATGCAAGCATTAATGATAACCATGGAGTCGCCTTCAACTTGGATCAGACGATAACCACCTTGTTTTGCTAGAATAAGACCTTGAAAGAGAGCATGAGCTTCTGCTATGTTATTTGATCCAAAAGGTAGGGGAGCAGATTTAATAGCCAGCACATCACCAAAATTATCACGAATGCAGGCACCTATGCCTGATTTACCTGGATTGCCCCTTGACGAGCCATCAAAATTGATTTTAACATGCCCAGCAGCAGGAGGAATCTAGTGAATGTTGGCTCTATCATGTGAAGGAGAAGCCTTTGAGGTTTGACACCAGCCAATTGGCACATGGATACTTTTCCAATCACGAATAATAGTCATGTCCCAGTTAGACAAAACCGGATTGCATTTGTGTTTAGTGTGATTGGTGTTGACAACTTCAAATATGGTTTTCTCAATGTTGATAAGAACACTTTCAATAGTGGAGGGATTCTGGCGGAAAATCCTCATATTACGCTCCCACCAAAGATCCCAAAAAATTAGAGCTGGGATGCAAGTCCAAAGGTTGGAGAAAAAGGAGTTGGGATACAGCTCTGGCCAGGATTGAAAGAGATCCCACAATGTATTTGGGAGAGGAGTGAAGAAGTGTAATTTATCAAGAATAAAAAGCCAACATTGCTGTGCAAAAGAACATTTCAAGAAGAGGTGGTCTCCATCCTCAAGTTCTTGATTACATAGATGGCAATTAAAGGGATGCGCTATATGAAATTTAGATAATCTATCATTCGTAAGAGCTATTTTTTTCAAAGCTATCCATGCAAAACACCTGGCCTTCGGGAGAGTAATCTGAGTCCAGCAGAAGGAGAATGCACGAGAAGGAATTTTATTAGATTCTAGCTGTTGGAGAATCCTATATCCCTCCTTGACTGAATATGAACCATTTTTCCCTGGGGCCCAGATTAACCGATCTTCCTTCCCAGAAAGATAAACCACTAAACTTGAGAGAAATTGACAAAATCTGTCCTGATCAACGAGTGAAATAGGCAGCTCACCCGGGTCCTTCCAAATCACTTTCTTGGAGAATAAACATATTGCAAAGGAAAATTCTATCAAGTATTTTCCCCAAGAGTTTTCCGATGAGACAATCAAGGCATCCATAGGGTCTGGTGTGAAAAGAGGGGGGAGCCATTCCAAGAATCTCGCCAAAATTTAACTTGTTGGCCATTATTCACCTCCCATGACAGATAGTTAGTCACTATGTCTCTAGAAGATATCATAAAGTCCCATATTTCCAATCCTCGCAGGGGATCTTGAATTGATAGTACTCTTGCGGGGCAATTGTTATCTAGGTACTTATATTGCAATATCTGACACCATTTTCTCTGAGGTTTTAAATACATGTGCCAAATTAATTTGGCACCGAAGGCTTTATTTCTTTGTACCAGAACATGTATTCCAAGCCCACCCAAATTTTTTCCTTGAGCCATATCTTGCAGCGAGATGAGAGGAATTTTCTTTACTCCATTTAAGTTTCTAGCCCATGAAAAATCTCGAATCAACTTTTGGATATTCTGAATCACTGAAGAGGGGGATTTTAGCATTGAAAGATAGTAGTTAGGGATAGCTGATAGCACTGTTTTAATGAGAAGAATTTTGCCAGCCAGTGAGAGCCATATGGCTTTCCAAGCCACCACTCTAGATTTAATTCTAACAATTATAGGAGACCAGAAGCTTGCTTTATTGGCCCCCATGAAGAAGGGAATACCCAGATATACATATGGGATGAAGTCTTGTGTGAACCCCAAGGTATTAACAATTGTTGTGGATATAATTTGATTTGTATTGAACAGATATATCTTGGATTTATTCTCATTAAATTTTTTCCCTGATACAGCAGTATATGTGTCAAGAACATGCTTAATCGTCCAGGCTTCCCTCGCATTAGATGACCCAAACAACAAGGTGTCATCAGTGAATAATGAGTGAGTAACTGAAATGTTGGAGTTCCCAATTTTTGTACCTTGCTAGTGACTAAGTTCATGCTGCCTATGAATAAATCTACTGAATGCTTCTGCCATTAGAATAAACAAGACCGGGGATAGGGGATCGCCCTGCCTTACCCCTTGTGTTGAAGGAAAGAAGCCCGCTGGGACCCCGTTAATAATAACTAAAAACCAAGCTCCCGAGATACAAGGTCGAATCCATTTGCACCAATTTTTTGAAAATCCAAATTTTTGTAGTACTTTGAAAAGGAATTCCCAGCAAACTCGATCACAGGCCTTCAACATATCAAGTTTGATAATGAAATTTGAAGAGATGGATGAATTGATTTAGTGTAGAGCCTCATGAGCAACTAAATCTCCTTCCATGGTTTCTCACCCAGGGACAAATCCCCCTTTCTCGTGTGAGACTAACTTAGGAATCAGATGTTGCATTCTCAAATATATGGCCTTGGTAATGATTTTTTAGATAGTATTGCATGATTAAATAGGTCTCAAATCTGAGAAAGCTTTGGGAGACTTAACCTTGGGGATAAGAGCTATGTTAGTCGTATTGAAGTATTTTAACATACCTTTATTCTTCCTGGATTCATCAATTACCCCAAGTAAATCCCAGCCTATGAAATCCTAGCATGCTTGTAAAAATAAAGCTGAAAACCCGTCTAGACCAGGGGCTTTATCCGAAGGCAAGGAGAATACTACCTTCCTAAGCTCATACAATGTGAAAGGAGCCATTAAAATTAAATTATCAGATTCTGATACAAGAGAGGGAATAGCATTGAAAAGTTCTAGATATTGTACTCCAGGGAATGCTGGAAAAGTAGGTGGTGCTAATAAATTTTAAAAAAAAAACTGACCTCTTCCTCTTGAATCCCTTGAGAATCTAAAATTGGATGCCCATTTTTTGCATTGTTGATGTTAAAGATACAATTAGCAACTCTCTTTTTCTTAGCAGATGCATGAAAATATTCAGTGTTCTTATCACCATCTCTAAACCACAGCTCTCGAGACTTTTGACGCCAATAAGTCTCTTCTCTGATACAAATTTCTTCCCATTCAAGCTGAAGCTTACTTTGTTTTACAAAATTATCCTTATCCATACCATGTTTGATAGTATTTTCAAGAATTTCCTTCATCTGATTCTTAACTATCTCTTTTTCTTCAAAGATATTTTTGAAGACCAGCTCATTCCATTTTTTTATGTGTTTTTTAAAACATTTCATTTTAGCTGCAAACTGATGCATTTTTGATCTGTCACAGAATGGAGTGCTCATCCACCATTGTTTAAGTAGTGGAAGGAACTGAGGGTGTCTGAGCCATATCCTTCCAAATTTAAAGGAGGGTTGATGTTGCTTACCCTGATTTACCCCTGGTAAGATGATTTGTATGGCAATGGGGAAGTGATCTGAACCTGATCAGGCCATAATTTCATATTGGAATGTGGTGTTTGACAGAATCCATTCCTGAGATACAAGGAACCTGTCAAGTCTAACAACAATTTGAGAGAAGTTAGCCCTCTTGTTGGTCCATGTGAAGGAGCCATTGTTAGGCTCAATGTCCGATAAGTTGTTATCTTCTAGGAAGTTGGAAAAGTCTTGGACACTTTTCATGGGCGGACAAATTCTGCCATATTTTTCTGATGATTTTAAAGTAGCGTTGAAGTCTCCACCCAGAATTATAAGTTGATTATTTTTTGATTGAATGATATGTGTCAATTGTTTCCACAATTTCAGTTTGTTTAGTGTTGCTGATGGACCATAGATATTGAGTAGAATGAAAGAAAGGTCAAACCTTGTGATATTTAGTAATTGCCAATTGTCTTGTTGATCTAAGAGCTGACTTTGAATTTCTTTGGGGTCCCATAGAACAGCAATGCCACCTGAAGCACCATTGCTCTGTCTATGAACCAAAATCCACTGTGGCCATCTATTAATAGTTTTATCATAACTCTCTTGGGACAACTTAGTTTCCTATAGAAAGATGATGTCTTCTCTCATAGAATCAAGCTCAGACTTGATTCTACCTCTTTTGTCAGAGGCATTTAAGCCTCTGACATTCCAAGAAGCGATCCTCATGAATGACAAGGAGAACCCTTAGTTCTCCTTGTCAATCTTTTAGTGGGTGTAAACTTATCATCCAATGTGGATTGAATGCCCTCTTCTATTATGCCTTTATTTTGTCTCCCTTAGATTTTCTCCCTCTCTTTTTGGGGAACTGGTTGCATTGGGATTTTTGATTAGGAGATTGTTCAATAGATAGTATTAATTGATGGTCAAATCCCCCCAATGGGGCAATTTGGACAGCCTCATTTGGGTCTAAATCCATCAATTGACCAGCAATTTCACTATCCTTGATAATCTTATTTTCGTTATTGCTCAAGAGGAAGTTCTAAAGAAGGTTACTTTGATCAGTATATAAATAATCCTCATTGAGTTCAACTGTAAAATCCACAAAATTTTGAGGGACTCTTTTCACTTGATCCGCAGCCAAGGATTCCCTGAGATGCAAGGAATCAGATTGGAATTCCTGATTAGAAAACTTACACAGTTGGCACTCAAAATTATCTTCCTCTATGGTTTCAATAATCACTGTCGGCTGAGAGGGGACATTATCTGTGCAAAAATATTGACTTGAAGGGTTTGGATTAGTATTGAACAAAGAGCTTTCCTCTGATAAAGTTTGATGGATTATTTTCGTGGCAAGCTCTGTGATCATAGTATCAATGAAATCCTGAGCCTTAAGTTCCACAATAGCATTGTTGTGGAGTACTGTATGCATATCTTTTATATTAGATGGATAATCCTGGAACATTAAGTGGTGAATAATTGTGTTAATTTATGTGTTGAACTGCCTTGTTTGATCACATTGAGAGGCGCTGATAGCTAAAGGACAAAGCTGAAGCTGGATGGAAGAGTATTGCTTGAACATGAGCATGCATCTTAATGCATAGAAGAAGAATGTGAACACCTTATAAAAGTGAAATATGATTTCTAAGCGGGTGGGAAAAGAGTAGGAAATTGAAAGTGAGATCTTTATTGAGTGGCTCCTGGCTATCCTGATTAAAACCCTTATTCGAGCATTTTGCAGGATCAGTACAGTGATCTGTACACACAACCATACCAGAAAGTGATAGCGGCATGCATTAGGAAGTAAAATGGCCTAGTTTATGCTAGAGTTTATGGATAGTATCCTCGTTTTGAACAATAATGCACTAAGACCAAAGCCTCCATTTTGAGTTAAGACTGATCTATTGTGGCAATTCCTTTGAAGCATCTAAAAGGACACATACTCTGGAAACACTGAGGGAACTCAAAGGGAATAAGATCATGTTTAGTGAAGATGCCAATTTCATTAGCAATGATTTCCACAATGGCGAGATCCCTATACTCCAAAGGCAGCAAGGGAAAGGAAATCCAATGAGGAAAGAAAAGGCAAGCCTTAGTATCCAATTTAAAGTTAGGGGTCCAAATCCTGGAGTATAATCCCAAGCCTTGACAAAACCAACTTTTATTTTTGTGAACGGAATCCCTACAAGCTATTGACTCAAAAATAGCAAAAAAGTAACCTGAGTCTGAATCTAAATAGAAAATATCCTTCAGCCCAACCCAAACTTGAAAATCCCAAGATTTAATGTCTAAAAATTTCAATGAATTCTTTGAGAACTTACCAATGGGGGTTGTTTGTCGAAGTAGATCAATCTTCTCTTGTAACATATATTCTGGTAGAGTAATGAAGACTGAATTCTAAGGATTACGATGGCTTGCTAGTGGTGTCATTTCCTAGATGTTCTGATGCAAAGAAGGCTTCATTTGTTTGACCTACCAGATCTACTTTGTCTGGTTTGGATTGAGAGTTACGTTATTTTTCTTACTCCGGGGGGTTTCATCAGTAGATGTTCCAGCATAAAATTGATGGCCACAATCGGTGCCCTGGGGGCCCTTAGTAATGTCCACTGGAGAACCAGGTGGGGTAGCATCACATATGTCAAAAATTAGCTATTTGTGACAATTTGGCGAACCTCCCAACCCCAACTACTTGGTGTGATGGCCTGAATGAGTAAACCGTGGCCGAGAAGGTAATGTAATTTTTCCCCGCCCATTCGAATATTTGAAGAAACCCTGATCTGAAGAGGAGAAGTCCTTCTTGGTGGAGACCTTAGGTTTCAGCACAGCTTTCCTAGTCGATTCTACTATCTCAACAGTAGAGATTTCATTGAATCTAGGAGGATTGATCGTGAGGTAAGAAGAGATCCCCTAAGGATGAGATTTTCCGTGATGGACTTCTTCTAAAATCTTCTGACCCTGATGGAGACCTTTATTTTTTTGTGTGTGCAACTTAACATGAAATCTAGGGTTAACAAAAAATGGCTTCACCGGTTGAACAGTCGCTTTACCTCTGAAGATCTTCATAAAGTCTTTCGCACCTTGCTGAGAAAGTGAGCCAGTCTTATGTGTATTTTTCTGAGCAAATGGAAATTCCTAGAAACCCTTGCTATTAACTTGCTGACTTGGGTATCTTGCTCGTTGCACAACAGGCGGACCACAAAAGATGCTTGAGATGTCACGATCAGAGGTTAAAGAAATGTTGTGGGGCTTGTAGAAATGCAGGGAGTGCTGACCTAGATGATCCACATCCTGGGGTCCCCTTTCAAGATAGAACTGCTTGAATTTCTGGCCCTGCGACTGCAATTGATGCCCTTTCCTGTACATTCACCATTCCTGCTCCCCTGTTCCTTTTTGAAAATCTCTGTTTATTCTTTGTGCCTGCAATTGACCCTCTTGCTCATTCTACACCCTTGGCCTAACATGCTCACGCTCTTGCTCCATTGTCTGACTGTATTTGTTCTTCATGATGGACTTAAAACTAAGAAAACATTGATTTAAAACTAAGAAAACATTTTAATGGATGGAGAAATAAAAATACTCTCATATTTTGGTGCTCTAGTGACTTTATTTTGATGTAAAGATGTGGATATAATTTATAAGAATGATATCACATTCTGGCAGGTTGAAAATGCATTTGTCATTTCTTATTTTCTAGGAGTTGATGTTGTATATTTCCCATGGAATTTGAAGTTGTAAATATGATAAAAAATAACCATGGTTTCATCCTTATGATAATGGGAATTTAGATTGACTATTTTCAAGGGCATATGTGAAATCATGTTGAAGCGGACTAGCTCGGTGAAAAGTGAGATATGAGTTTCCCTTATGTTTTGTTTAAGTATTTAAAGTTCAAAACTCTACTAAAAATTATAATATAGTTATAAAAGGGTTGCAACATTCTAATCATATCTTCCTGTGATTTTTGTAATGGTACAACTAGAGTGTTCAATCCAAGAGTGTTCATTTCAAGCATATCCACATGATTGACTCAAAAAGTTAATTTTGGTTAGTGCAGGGAGCATTTTATCTATGACACTTTGGTTCTTGTAAAAAAAAGACATCAAGAAATATAAAATTCTCTAATTTTGGTAGACAAAGGAATATTTAAAGAGTAAAAAATTCATATATACCAAATTTCATTGGAGTGAAGAGGCATTTGATGAGACAAATAAAGATGACAAGAATCCCATGTGCTCATCAAGATGCTTGAGTGAATTGAGTATGGAAAATAAATATTCTTTAAGCATTTTTAAGAGATGTTGTTAATATTAAATTATATTATATAATTTATGGTGGGATATCTTTTCTACTTGTTTAAAACTCTTTTGTATTATATCAATTGTTACTTCATATTTTGGTATTCTAGTGGCTATATTTTGATGTAAACACGTGCATATAATTTATAAGAATGATATCAAATTTTGGTGGGTTGAAAATGTGTTTGTCATTTCTTATTTTTTGGGAGTTTATATTGTATATAAGTCCCCATGGAAGTTGAAGTTGTAAATATGCAAAAAACTAACCATGGTTTCATGCTTATGATAATGAGAATGTAGATTGACTATTTTCAAGGGCATTGAAGGGGAGTAGCTCAATGAAAAGTGAGCTATGATTTTCCCTTATGTTTCATTTAAGTATTTGAAGTTAAACACTCTACTAAAAGTTATAATATAGTCATAAAAGGGTCACAACATTCTAATATCATATTCCTGCAATTTTTGTAATAGTACAACTAGAGCATTCATTCCAAGAAGCGGGTTTTTACTTTATGTGAATGTTTCATTTTTCTAGTGAGAATGCAAATATTGGAGGAGTTTTCAGTGGCATGATCAATTTTAGTGTCATAATAAATTTTAGTGCCAAGATCAATCTTAGTGTTATGATCAATTCCCTTAGACGAGATGGATTTTCCATTTTATTTGAAGCAAGAAGAAACTTGTGTGGGTATCATTTTATTTTGGGGTTTCAAAATTCAAGCATATACACATGATTAACTTAAAAATGTTAATTTTGGTTAGTGTAAGGAGTGTTTCATCTATTGCACTTTGGTTCTTTTCAACAAAAGACTTTAAGAAATATAAAAAATTCTCTAAGTTTAGTAGACAAAGGAATAATTTAAGAGTAAAAATTTCAGATATGGAACCAAATTTCATTGGAGTGAAGAGGCATTTGATGAGACAAATAAAGAAGACAAGAAGCTCATTGTGCTCATCGAGATGCTTGAATGAATCGAGTATGGAAAAGAAATATTCTTTAAACATTTTCAAGTGATATTTTTTTTTTTGTATTAGATATAGTTAGATCATAAAAAAATTACAAAAACCGAGAGGTTCCAAGAGAGTTACAACAAAGAGATCCCTCCACAGCAGAGGCAAACACTCTCACCAAGAAGATTACAGTGATCACAAAATATAGTTAAATACGATCAACATAAAACATGAAGAGTACAACAGAGAATAACAAAGAGACTAGTGCAGAATGTCACTATGGGTATCAACCCATGATGTCCATCCCAAAGGTTCGTCCATCCAAGCCATGTTCTTCAACTCCTGTATTTGTGTGAGCATGGGGTTCTGGTCTTTTTTAGATTTGAGATTCTTCTTGATTTCCTTATTAAGTTTAAGACAGGCCTTCTCAAAAGTCTTGAAGTCCTTCATATTTCTTTGCCCTTCATAACCATGCTTAAGTTCGTAGATGAAGAAAGTAGCATGGTCATCTTTGAGAAACCTTTTCATCTTATCTTTGTCCAACATCATCGTAATATGAACCTGCACAAAATTTTTAAAATAAGTGAGTCTAAGAAAGGACTCAGTAAGAAGCATGGGGGTGTCCTGGTACTTCTCCTCATTCCTGCATTTCCATATCAACCAGAGAATATTAGAAGATAGAATATTACAAAAAAGATTAGTGTCCTTATTAATGCCATTGATATGACCAGTGATAATTTCCAGAATATGAACCTCCATAGGATAATAGATACCAAACATATTCCAAAATTTCCTAGCAAAAATACAGTCAAGAAGAATGTGCCTGCCAGTTTCTGACATTTTACAAAAGCTGCAACATTCACTTGTGTGTTTATTCCCTCTAATGGGTAACCCATCCAGAATGACTAGCCATTTAAAACATTTAATTTTAGGGTCAATGGAGCCTTTCCAAAGTTTATTAAAAAGCTTATTCCAATCTTTGAGATCAAGGGAGGTGTACCAAATTAGGTTAACATGGCTGATGATGGAATTATTATATCCAATAACCTTATAAATATTCCTAGCTTTGATTTTGGATAGAACAACTCCATAAGGCCATTTACACTGAAGGAAGCTATGAGAGTCAACATTGCAGTCAGAAGGAAGGTTCAATATAGTCTTGGCAATCATGCTATAAGTTTTCTTTTGAGAAGGAGGGATGCCATATCTACTCTTGATATCTTCCCAAGTGATGAACGTATCATTTTCAAAGAGAGAAACAAGTTGAGAAATGCCAAGTTTGTTCAAATGCCTAGCAGAGCACCCTTGGGAGAGGGCAAGGGGTTTACCAGACAAGTGGAGGTTCCACCAAATGAATCTTTCACCATATAAATACTTATCATCAAGTGATGTTTTTACTATTAAATGTTATTATATAAGTTATGGTGGATTCTCTTTTCTACTCATTTAAAAATCTTTTGTATTATATAAATTGTTACTTCAAAGTATTAGTTTTTTTTTTAGGGCCGAGAAAATATGATTGGTTATTGTGTGATGAATATAGCATTTGGAAGAAATCTTTTTGATTTAGGCATGATAGGCGTCATATATATTCTATATCTAAAGGCAATATTAGGATTGAAGGTGATGTATTTGTTCAAGTGAGTTTTGTAGATTATGTGATGGGTTCTCTAGAGATTTAAAAAAAAAAGTAGGATCTACATGAAAGAATATTTATTTTAGTGTATGATTAGGGTAATTTATTGTGTGTGAATAGTAAAACTCTACAGTTTGAGTCAAGTGGTAGGCTTGATTAATTAACTTATTCAGTTAGACTTAGATTGGAATTGAATTTGAATTTTTCTTTTCTCAACCTTACATTTTTTTAGAATTGATATTTGTTTACATAAAAAAATTTAAAATATAAGTATGTTAATTAGCCCCCAGCAAAAAGTTATTTTGTCTTCCTCGTTAAGTTTCTACTTGTTTACTATTGTTCACCCCTATGTTTACTATTGTTCACCCCTATTTTCTTTGAGAGATATTGTTCACCCCTATTTTCTTTTAGAGATTTTCAGTTAATCTAATCACTATTCTCTAAATATCATCAAATCCCTAAGACATCTTTAACATGAATGTTTTACAAATTGATCTAATCAC
>MU223174.1:4369426-4384596 GCA_018584345.1 Thuja plicata | reverse complement strand
AGAAGATATGTTAATAAATGATAGACATCCTCCACTATTTACAATTATTTAGAGTGATTGCAATAGCATTTCAAGTCATCATATATGAATACAATAGAAAATCATCCTCTACAATTCACAATAACTTGAAATTACTACATTAACATTTCAAACCATTCTATATGATACATAGAAATATGTATTAATAAATAGTAAATAGCATCTATCATTGGCAAGAACTTATATAATAACTTCATCAACATTTCAGGAAGGGTATGTCAATAAATTGTACACCCTCTATTGTTCACTATATCTTATAATGATTACAGTAACAAAGAACATATTAATTTATGTTTCAATATCAAAAAACATTTTACTTTTATAGATGGGCTTGATTTTGCATATTTTTTTAAAAACTCACTATAGATAATATACATTTTTTTTTAAACAAAATATATAGAGTAATATAAGAGAAACACTCTGATTTGATTTCTCAAGGATATATGACCCATTTTTTTATGGGGCCTTGTTAGGTTTAAAAGGCTAGAGTATCAAAAATAGTTTATAGATGATTATAATAAAACCCGCAAGTTGGAAGGTAGTGTTCTCCGACATGACACTTCCCTGATTAATACCAGTACTGCAACTGAATCTGGTAGGCACAAATTTAGTAATTTATTATTTTTAGATATTTGATAAAGGCGTACAATTTTAAATCTCAAAGGCTAGATTAAATGGATGACCTTTTGTGTGTGTTTTAATTGTATAATCAGGGTGACCTGCATGTGCTATAAATCCATCAGTATTTCAAAACCAAGCTATTAAAAAGTGTGCTAAACCTAGTTACTTTCCGAAGACCTCTTACTCTATTTAGGTAACATTGCTTTCAAATTTTTGTAATGTTTCTTATCTCAATGGTAGTTACTTCAAGTTGAGTTATATTGAATAGTGTTATTTTATTTTTAATAGTATATTTTAAGTTTTTATTTCTGTGGGCAGATTATGTGTATTGTGTTAAGTTTTGTTGGATCAAGTATGATTTAATCTAGGACATATTTTGATGTTGAAGTGCTATTGATCTCTATAAGACCAACCCATATTTAATCTAATATTGAACTATTGAGCTATTGAGCAATTGAGCTATTGATCCCTATAAGACCAACCCATATTTGATTTGGATGTGTCTTATTTCCAATATCCCCTTAAGCTACTCTAATTATAAAATGCTTGAGGTTTCTAGCCTAACCTAACCTACACTAATGCTATGTTAATCTTTTATGGACTAGCTAGAACACAAACCTGAGACATTACCTTAAGCTACTATAATAAAATGCTTGGGACTCTTAGCCTAACTCTGATACCATATTGACCTTTCATTGACCATCTAGGAATTGGATCAGTTAGAGCTTGAACCACATAGTTAATGTGAGATGATGACTCATGCTTACTAAAAATTCCCTGTTGAAGATGAATAATTGCAATGATCTATCTCTATCAAGATGTTCTTGGACTTGGAGTCTTCTACTATTAATATACTAGTTTTTCTAAAGTTTGTCCATTAAACCCTAGTAAAAAATTTATATGATATCAAATAAACCACCTAAATAAATCAAACCTTAATATCTTCAATATAATTTAAATATAATTTTGCAGAGAGAGAGGACTAAGAATATCAAAATTACTGAACTAGCAACAGTCTTTGACAAGCCAATGACAGAGGTGACCAAAGAACTACGGATGTCTTCTGCTACTATTAGAAAGATATGTCATCGAAATGAGTTACCCCACTGGCCTCATCAAAAGGTAAACAATTATCACTATTTTCTCTGATTATTGTGAGTATTTTTCTTCCCATGAACTTATGATTGTCTTGTTTTTCAAATGAAAAGCTTCGAAAGACAAATACAGGCGTTTGAGTCACAATTGGTTGGTCAAAATGCGGATATATACAAAATCATAAAAAAAAGATTGAAGATCTGAGGAATAAGAGAGAAAACTTGTATAAGGATACACTGTCCAAAACAAAGAAGACTCGATAGAATTCTCGGGATATAAGAGATCTTATTTTGAGAAATAATAAAGAGGGAAATTAATTGCTAATGAGAAGCATTCATATATAATTCCTAATCAAAACTGAACATTCTTTCAACTTTTATTTTCTTATAAATTTTTTATAAAACGTTGGATAATTGTTTATTCTTGTATTTTATTTATAATTTTCAGTATATTATTATAATAAAATAAAAGTTTCAGTTAAGTATTGAAATGGGTATTTATATTAATTATAATAAAATAAAAAAATTGAATAAAAAGGATGCATAGAGATAGTTGTATTTCAAGTAGTTTGTCGATTTGAAAAAATTAAAAAAAATATTAAAGTACCATCAATTAAGTTATATTATAATCAATTAATTTCAAGAATCATAATAAATCAAATTTTCATATCTTAATTACCTTGTTCATGACAAGAATCTACGCGTAACAGAAAACAAGAGCACTGTTAAGATTATACTTATTAGTGTATATTTCTTCAAGAGATTGATTGGTAGTCTAAGTAAAAATAAAAAAGAACTAAATTATATTTTTAATTTTTTATTATTTAACATAAATATATATAGATTTTATAGTTAAAAAATTAATATCTATTTAAACTATTGCATATACACACATTATAGTTGTTACTATTTGAATTTTTTCTATATAAATTTAAACTTTAAAATATGTTTTTGATTAGAAAAAGCAGCCAAGACAAGGGGGTTGACTTGAACAGACATAGCCAACACGAGAAGTGCAAACTACCGATAGACAACCAATACAACACAGGGGTCAAAACACCCTCACCCAATACCCTTTTTCAACATCAAAAACCAGAAAATAAAACTAACAGGCCCCAACTCCACCATGGAGCTGGTAACCAGCTTGCACTCCCTAACAGACCACAGCCTCACCTTGGAGTTGGTAACCAATCTATGAAAGTAAGTATCTAAGTACTTGACATTAAAGCAGGAATTACGAGTAATAGTAAAGCAGGAATTAAAACTAAACTAGTAGCAAGAGTAATCCCTAACAGACCCCAGCTTCACCTTGAAGCTGGTAACGAGTTTGTGATAGTAAGTTTCAAAGTAATTAAAATAAAGGCAGAAATTACTTCTAGTATCAAGGGAATTAGGTCTAAACCCAACGTACGAGTTCATCAGAATCACAGTAATGCCTTTAATGGCTAGCCAACAAAAATCAAAGACAAAGAAAAGCATGGAAAAAGAGGAGGTTAGTTGGGGTTTTTACCCCCATTATCTAGCAATAGCTTGAGCCAATCCTCTGCAAGGAATTGGAACAACTTCTCATTCTTGTGTTCTTCCTCCTAGGTAGACCCCTTCGCCATTTGCAGGAGCTAGAGAGTGGTAGCCGCCGAGTGCATAACCTTCACCGTGAACCCAACAACTTTGTTGAAGCTTTCATTCAGGTGTTTAATTTCCTCCTTAACCACCGTCAGATCCATTTTAGAAACTAAGTCCAGGGAGGATTCCTGAAGAATTTTAACATCCTTCTGGATATGGGAAATTTCATTCACCATAGCCCAAAGACTCTCAGTTGTCCTATCCTTAACCTCCGGGGATCCAATTTTGGTTTCCACCTCTATCTTGGGTTCCTCCACTGCCACCTGAGGGTTCGCAGACAACAGGGAAGTGCTCCGCAAGTCCGCATTCTTATCTTTGGAAAGCTTCCCCTTGGATAGGTCCATGATAGGCATATTTAAGCTAGTCGAGACTTGGGGAGAGTTGAGGCTCTTCTTATCCCCACCCAGATCTTGAGGGACTTTGCCTTTTTCTTTCTCCTTGATTTTTACTTTTTCCCTTTTTATTGTTTCCACTGGTGTTTCTATTTTTAACCTCCTTCTCTGAATCTTTTGTTTCATCCTCCTCTTCATTGTACCATTTCCTAACCGCTTTCTGCTTGAAACAAGTTTTGGCAATTATGTGGGACCTCCATCTTTTCTCAGTATCTTCCTCGTCCTCCTCAAACTCAATGGTGATTTGGGTGCCACCCATGGACCCAACATTTATCTTTTTATCTGGGTTTTTGGATGAAGATGAGGGGTTAGAAGAACCCGTCACCTCCATAGTGCCCTTCGGTGTGGTAATACCCTGTAGAGAGACAATTCTAGGGGGACACAGGGCAAGGTGGAAATTATAGAGGTGGAGGATAAGCCCTTGGCGGAGGATACAATAATTTTGCTTGGCTTTAAAATTTTCTCTCACATCTAAAACCGAGGTTTCAAGAGAGTGAAGAAGCTAAAACGGGAAGGATATAATATAAATGTACCTGAAGTGATTAAGCAGGGGAAAGTGGTAGTTGTAGCAGGTACCAAAGTGACCTTCCAGGGTAATGTACTTCATGAGAATGAGGCAAACATCATTCCATGGGCTAGGCAACTCCTCCCTTTTAAATCCTACATGGATTGGAAATGGAATCTCCATTTTCTTGAAGAATCTCGCCTTACCAGTGTCGTCGCGGCTCTTCGTAATCTTTTTCCACTTTTTCCCCTCTGTGGAGAGCCCCATAGCTCGAGCTATAACTTCTTCGTTAACCTCGAAGGTAATACCATTTATAGTAACTTTGCGCTCAGTCCATGTTTTAACCAGCTACATGAAGATTATTTCATCACAGCCTCCCATAGCTTCCATGTAGGGGTAAAACCCACCTTCCTTTAGATAGGTTACCGCACACTCATTTTTGAGAAACCTAGCCTCAATCCTATTGGGTTCCACCCTCACCATATTGCCGCCCATATTAGAGCTATACTCAGGATTAATCTCAATATGTATCTCCATCGACATAACAACTTTCACACCACCACCAAACACTCTCCAAACCAGAGTCTTGCGGAAACTACTAACCCAAAACTAGAGGACAGAATTACACATGATGAGAAACTAGTTGGGAATAAAATCCAACTTTTTGAAATGACAAGTACCGGTCACAAGATTAGCCGGAGTAATTGCAGATTTTTCATGTATCTTGTAATGATTTCTTTCCCCATAATTAATGCACCACCCAGCCCTATCCATCTTGTTCAGCGTATCCTACCTCATGTTATTCTCCACGTCAGTTCAAAATTTGAAAAGGCCTATACTTTTCCCTAAATTGGAGTTAATAGCCCATCTTTTCAGACTTCTACAAATATTAAAATCCTTTCCCATCATTTTTTGAAAATTTGAATTCTGCCCAATCCTCGTGATTCTATCCGCCGCCTCACCCATTCAATCATGTTCAAGCTTGTACTTCATGGGTTAAGTATTTTCTTTTTCGACAAGCAAGGCAGTTTGCTTGGAAAGGGAGCCCATGTTTCTCCAACATCAGAGACCATGTTGATTAAGCCCTCTAGCCGCCAGCTTGTCAGCCACTACATTTCCCTCCCAGAAAATGTGTTGTAATTTAAACTCATCGAATCTGGGGAGAAGCGACTAGATCTCCTACAGTAGATAGGACAGTTTCTATCCAGCTTTAAAGTTTCCTTTAACCATCTCAATAATGATTTTGGAGTCCCCCTCTATAACTAGTCTTTTAACTCCGAATGTAACTGCCACCTTTAGGCCCCATAAGAGAGCATAGATTTCTGCCATGTTATTTGACCCCAATCCAAGGTTTATCACATAAGAAATGATCATCTTGCCATTATTTTCATGGAGGATACCCCCACCCACAGCAGACCCATCAAATGCAGCTCCGTCAAACTTCAGTTTGGTGAAATTTTCCTCCGGGGGGGTGCATTTGGTATTTCATCTAGCCACAACCTTGGATCAGTCAAACTTATAGAAGGAGGGAGGTAGTTGCCAATCCTTAGCAATCACACATTCAAGACTCCTGGGGGGAGGTGGGAGGTTTCCAGTGGCAGGTAGAAAGATTGTCCTTTAGCAGATTCACAGCCAGACGTGCCATCCCCTCAGCATAATTTTACTCCCCTCTAAAAATCCGGTTATTCCTTTCCTTCCAAAGGTTCCAACAAATATGTGGTGGTAACAACCTCCAAAGGGTGTTGATGAGTGAGTGCTTCCCAAAGTTTCCCCAGTTGCAAACAAATGGGTCCAGATCCTCCATGAAGACCCAATTCAGTCTCATAATACTCAAAATTTTGGCCCACACTAGGGTTGTGTAAGGAAAGTGGATGAGAATGTGGTTGATAGATTCTGAATGAGTTTTTCAAAGAGCACATCTATTGACTAAATGTATCGCCATTTTCTATAGATTATCTAGTGTAAGAATTTTACCATGAACGGCAGTCAACCAGAAGAAATTGATCTTGGGGATTAATTGGGGAGTCCAGACTTTCCTCCAGCTCTTTTCATCCGCCACACTCTTGAGATTGGTTAGATAAGCAGACTTCACCTTTATTTCCCCAGGATTGTTATTACACCAAATGGCTTTGTCTTTAGTTTGGGAAATAGGAATTCTGACACCTTCAGTAGGCTTTTGGTTTTCTTCTATATAAGGCAGGACTTGTGACTGGTCCTAGAAAGCATCAGCAAGAGCTTTCCAATTCTTACTTTAAGAGATGTAATTGCTGACTTTACCTCCAAAGTGGGAGATCAGTCTATCCTTGAGTGTACCAAACTTTGTCTGTCCCAGGGGTTTTTCCCCACCCACCAATAATCCCAGAAATGGATGTGAGTGCCATTACCGACCAACTATTTTAGACCTTTAAGGAGACTTCCTTTTCTTTTATAGATGAAATTCCATATTTTTGAGCCAGGGGGAAGACTTTTCCCCTAGGGGAATTGGTCATTGTAGCAATATTTGGCCTTCATAATCCTGCACCATCCAGCAGTTCCTCTAAAGAGCTGCCAGCCCAATTTAGAGATGAGAGCTTTATTCAGGTCCTTGATTTTTCTCACTCCCATCCCTTCGACCAAATTTGGCTGGTAGACAGTGTCCCAGTTGACTAGGTTCATTCTAGCCTTTTCCTCCGTCCCAGAACAAAGAAAATTTCTCTAGATTTTTTCCAGCTTCTCTATATTCCTATCATTAATTTTTAATAGGGACAGGAAATAAACCAGAATACCTTGGAGTGCAGCAGAAAGAAGCTGGAGTTTCCTAGCATTGCTGAGAACTTACCTTTCCAACTTGCCAATTTATTCTGCATATTCTCCAGAATGGAGTTCCAGAACTCATCAGCAACTTCCTTCACTGTGAGTTAGAGACCAAGATAGGTATCCAGGAGCGAAGCTCCCTTATAGCATAGGAAATTCACAATTAGAGTCTGCGTTCTCAGTTCAATGTTCAAGAAGTAAATTGTGCTTTTGTTGTAATTGATCACTTGGCCTGACGCCAAAGCATATTTGTTCAGTAGTTGTTTGCACTCTCTAGCTTCTTGAATGCAAGATTTTCCAAAGGGAAACATATCATCAACAAACTATTGAATAATTTTTGGGTTAAGGGTGGAAGCCGGTTTAAAACAAGCAATAGATCCAACATTTTCCAATTTCAGTAAGTTCTGAGCTAGAACTTCAGCCACCAGGAGGAAAATTTAAGGGGATAGAGGGTCCCCCTGATGTAATCCCCCTTCAAGAGTAAAGGATCCCCAGGGTGTTCCATTGACCAGCACAGCATAGTTAACTATTTCCACCGCCACCTTTATAATATTGATGAACTTTTCATGAAACCCAAATTTCCTGAGCACCTCATACAATAAATTCCAAACAACCTTGTCATAAGCCTTGGAGATGTCCAGTTTCAGAGCCATACCAGAATTCTTACCTTTCTCCATGGAGTGAATGATTTCATGGGTAGTGATAACAACACCAAGAATCTGTCTTCTCGGGGCAAACCGCTTCTAGTTGGGGTTGATGATTTTTTCAAGGAGGGGTTTGAGCCTATTGGTAAGATTTTGGATAGGATTTTATAGGTGGTGTTATAAAGACTTATGGGCTGGAAGTCACTCAAGAATTTAGAGCCTGGCACTTTAGGTACCAGGACAATGTAAGTTTTGTTGAGTCTTTTCAGGATACTACTAGTTCTGACAAAGTCACGGCCCGCATGGATGAGGTCATACTTAACAACCCCCCAAAAGTACTGGAAGAAGGCTAGGGGAATCCCATCCAAACTCATGTATTTATAGGCTCCCATGGAGAACACCACCAATTTAACTTCCTACTCAAAGACCTGAGATAAAAGGGTCTCATTGTCTCCCTCAAAAACAACATTCGGGATAACTTCAATAAGGGAGTCAAAATCAGCATCCACCCTAAGCTCAGTTGGTCTTCAGAAGATTCATTGGAAGAAATCAGTAGCATGATTACCAATGTGATCCCCCTCTGAGAGTAGGTTCCCTTCAACTTCCATGGATTTAATAGTATTTCTCATTTTATGAATGGAGGTAGATCTGTGGAAAAAGGCAGAGTTACGGTCACCTTCCTTCAGCCATTGAACCCGTGACCTTTGCTTCCAGAAAATTTCCTCCCTCTTGAGGTTTTGTTTCCATTTGTTTCTCCATTCTTCCTCCTCCCAGTGCTCCTCCTAGGTTTCCTACCCTATAGCCATGTCCTTTTGGAGGAGGTTCAATTTCTCCTCAAGATCTTTTTTGCATTGGAAGATGTCACCAAACTTGGTTTTACTTCACCTTTGGGCCTCCCTTTTGATGATTTTCAATTTTTGGAAATTCTAAACATAGTTGTTCCCTTCACTGGGGTATTCTACCATTTCTTAATACATTCTTCAAACTAATTGTGAGAGTGCCACATGATTTCATAACGAAAGGGATGGGGTCCATTTTTTTTCCTCTCTTCCCAATCATGGATCAAAGAGGAGTGGTCAGAAAATGTTCTTACAAGGTGTGAGAGGCTGAGAAAAGGAGCAATATCCCAACCCCTAAAACCAACCATCTATCCAGTCTAACTTGTATGAGGTTTCTTCATGTTCTATTGTTGGACCAAGTAAAACCCAATCCCTGCAGGTCCAGATCGGCGAGGTCATTGTGTCTTATAAAATAAGCTAGCTCTTGCATACTTTCCAAGAATTCTTGTGTGCCCCCACTTTTCTTAGAGGGGAATAAGGGAGTATTAAAATCTCCCACACACATAGTGGGGTGACATTGATTATTTTCTATGAGGTTGGAGATTATCCTCCAGATTCTACTATGTTCTCCTCTAATGTTAGGGGCATAGATATTATACAAGTACCAAGAAATATTATTCCAAGTAAACAAAACAACAAGGAAGTTATGAGAAAAAGCCACAGCGTTATTGGATAACTTACAAGGGTTCCAAAGAGTGGTCACAGCTCCAGAGGCCCCATCTGCTTCACTATATAGAAAGTCTGCACCTGGCTAAATATTGTCCACCAGCAGAGAAAAGTTTTGATACTTCATTTTCACCTCCTGAATAAGAACCACATCAAACTTGAACTCAAGAATATACTTCTTCAGAGAAAACTAATTTTGCGGGTTGTTCGTGCCCCTTATGTTCCATGAGAGGAACTTCATCTTTTTTTTTTGGGAGTCTTCTAGGGTTAATTGCCTTCCATTGGCAATGGCCCTTGCTACTTCTTTAGCTCTAACTGCTTTCGCAGATGGTCGACCCCAGTTTGGTTTCATTCCCCACATTTGCTTTCTTTTTTTTATCCATGCTCTCATCCCCCTTCTTACTTCTAGTTTTCCTTTTCGGTTCTGATAAGTCCAAGAGGCTGGTCGATGGCGGTGAGTGGGACACTATTGGTATTTCCATCACCAACCCCACCCCAAGATGGGTTGGGGATGGAAATCCCCCCAGTCCCTCAAACTACTCAAATCAGTAGTTGTTTTCAGTCAAAATGCTTTTTGTGACTAGTGCCTTCTTCCCAATGTTGCTTTCTTTATTTTCTGCCTCATTTGTGCTTTCTCTGTGAGAGTTGGGGGCCACTTGTAGGTCATCAACCAACTCTCCTTCCTCAAGATCTACCACCTTTTCTACCTCTTTAGCCTTTTCATTCCCCTTAACCCCTAGCCCAGGAGTAGGCTTGTGGCCCTCAACAATGGGGGGAGGGGCTTCCATGGTTCTCATGGAACCATCAGCATGGTCCCTATCCTTGTCTTCCACATTCAAGGGTACTAAAGCAAGCTACCGAGAGTCTTGCTCAACAATCTTAGTCTCTGCCTTGCATTCAGTGGCCACATGCCCATTTTTACCATATTTTTGGCAGTGTAGAGTAGCATTTTCATACACAATGGCCTAGTTCCTGTTCCCCCATTTGGATTTAAGCATCACAAATTTGGTGAGGGGGCTATTTATTGTCACATTCACACAAAATCTTGCAAAAACCAACCTAGTTTTATGAGCGGTAACCGTGTCCGCTGCCACATAGCTTCCAAATGAGTTCCTAATCCACTAGAGCACCTTCTTTTCCCAGAATTCAAGGGGTAGCCCATGAAATCAGACCCACACCGGCACTGCTTTCAGTACTTCCACCTCTAGATTGAAGCCTGGCTTCAATTTAGCCATTAACAGAGCATGTTTTCCATAGCACCAGCTTACTATGGAGACAAGAGTGTAGTCCTCTGCATCGTTACATTGAAAGAGGAACATCCCCCCTGGCATGGCCGAGATAGAAATAGTTCCCTTGATCTTCCATCTAGCCATACACAACCTCTGGACCATACCTATGGTGGGTCAGAAAGCGACAAATCTCCCCACCAGGGCAAGTTGTAGCGATGTAGAAATGCCTTCAACCACACCATCTAGGACAAAAATCTCATGGCCAAATTCCCCTACCTAGAAAATAGGGGGTGTAGAGGTGTTAGGAGACTCTTTCCCCAACACCGCCTATTTCCAGCCCCCCATCGGGCCCTCTTTGACTTCTGCCACAATCTTGGGGCAAGAATCCCCACCTTCCAGACACTGCAAATGAGCAGACCCCCCAAAGGCAGAAAAGGCGGGATCCACAACTCTGGGGACCGCACAGAAGTCACTACCATCCCTATGAGAAAGCACAAGGAAAAGGTCCGGGCATAGAATGTCTGTGCTCCCTGGGATCCACGAGGGAGTAGAGGTCGAAGCTAGCATTCAAAGAAAAACAAGCAGGAAAGTTGCAGAAGTTGCAGTGTCTTCAAGTTTTTTAATATTTTCATAAGCGTCTTCAAGTTTTTTAACATGTGTTTCAACAACTACACATTCACTTAAAAGTAAGTTTACTAAATATTTAAATAATCCATATTTTTAATTTATTTTAATCTTTTTGTTCACTGAATGAATTGAATATTTTATTAATATTAAACGTATAAAAATAACAAATTTTACTTTATTTTATTATAGAGCTATTTTATTAATATATTCTATTATCTTATAAACATCTTCGAAGCTATAAGCTTATTCTATTGTATTCTCATGCAAATACTTACTTTTAAAAGTGAACCAACACATAAAATTCATCCTAGATCTATGATTAAGAACTAAAAACGGTTTTATATTTAGAATTTTCTCATATTTTCTTGTTATAATTTTTCCTAAAGTGTTATGGTCTGTATGGGCTCTTTTGAGAACGTGTTAGGATTAAAAATCAATAATTGTAAGAAGGTAATATTCTGAAAATATTTATGTAAAATGATGGTGTAATTAAGATGTTTTATGACCCTCTAATATGGGTGTTCTCGTGATAACTCTAGATGGTCTATATAAATTAGGTTTTTACATAAACATAATACTCTAGCATGCAATTTGAAAGGATTTACAATTTAGTTGACTCATAATATTATAATTTATATTCTCATGCAAATATTCACTTTCCATAGTACCCTAGCATGGAATCAAATCATTTTATTTTTATGTTAATGTAAATGATGTCAATCTAGAATCACCTTTGATTCTATTTGGTTGGAGCATGGCATCCAACATCAAGGGGATTGAATGAAACCATAAAAGAGACCTATAATGAGACAATAATATATTTTATCAAAGTATCTACAAGAATGCACTGATCCTAAATTATTTAGTTGGGATCTATAAGTGGATATATGAGTTGCACCACAATAAGATCTGAATTTACAAACAATGCAAGGTAACAGATATATAATTAGGTGTCGTAATTATGATGCAATAGTATACCTAGATATATAATACCTTCAACTCATTTTCAAATAGGATAAAAAACTATTTTGATTAAAAATAGTCTACCTAGGTGCTTGAGAAGGTAAATTTTAATTGTATTCTTATGCAAAAATGCTCCTCGATATATGAAAAATAACTAGAAAAAATTTTTATAGGAAGAATTGTCTCATATTTCCTTGTTATATTTTTCCCTAAACTGATATGGTTTGTACGGGCACTTTTGAGAATTTTCTACTTTATGGTTATGTACTCTTTACTCAAGCACCCAGGTAGACTATTTTTATAAATTTAGAAACACAATTTAAAATTAACACGTGTGAGAAGGTAATATGTTAAAAATGATTATGTTAAATGATGGTGTAATTAAGATATTCTTTGATCCTGTAATATGGATGTTCTCATGATAAATCTATATGGTTTAAATAATTTATCTTTACAATACTTAAACATACTACCCTAGCATTTAATTTGAAATGATTTACACTTTAGTTGGCTCATAATAGATTTAAAGGAATTTTTTATGTTAGGCATCTATAAATTACTCATAATTTTTTTTAAAAAAAACTAGACCTTCCATTTAATTTAAAAGGACCAAATTCCTTAGATTGACTACCAAATTATCAAAACTAGAACTCTTCTTTACGCACCACAAAAAAATAGTCTCAAATAATTTTTTTAGTGTAATTATTTAATTTATTTTTACTTTGGCTTATTAAGCCTAATTAGTTGTCCATGATCATTTGACACTTGTCTACATAGGTCGTCATTATTTAGGAGTTGTCTAGATATGTGAAAATTCTATTTCAACACATCACCCTAGTTTAGTAGGTTGTTTTTCATGACCACTCTTGGTTGAGGAGTCCATCCCTACTTTCATGGTTTCACTTTTACCTATATGTAGGGGCTTTTACTTCAGGTTCATCTTCAGTCAGTGCATCACCTCAGTATCTGATGTAGCACAAAACCTTCAGAAACAACAATTCAAGAAAAAAATAAACAATGCCAAAATAACAGAACTTCAAATTCTCATTAACTGCGTCCAACTTACTCTTCCTCTACAATGAAAGAAAACTCCTACTTATTACAATTCTGAAAAGTACCATATTTGGCAGATTTTTAGGAAAAACAATTTTTTTTCCATTTTTGTTAACTTTCAAAACTCATCCTATGAATCTTAATTTTTCCCAAGAAAATCACCCAACTAAAGCAAGATGAATTGCCAACTAACCCACGAAATTAGAAACACGATTATGGATTTATTACAAAAAGAAAAACTCTAAAAACTGGAAAGAAATAAAAAAATTCAACTTTGGAGGCCAATATAAAATTTAAGCCTCCCAAAAAAATGTCAAAACAGACTCCAACAAAGATAGCTCAATTGGAATTTTTACTAACTTTTTCTCACGCATCTTCTTGTAAAATTTCAGCAATAACCCACATTCGAGTCAAAAGTTATGACCTCCAGAAGTTGCTGCATCAGTATCTACAATTCCTCGCAAGGTGTCCTACCTTATGACTATGAAAACATGCCATGTTAGGGTTTATCCATCCTCTTCTCTTGTTCCTTCTGTGCATCAACATGAAATTTGAAGCAATGTGTCCATACCTTCCACGTGATAAACATGAAATTCTTGTAATATAGTCCCATAGTATAGAAATGCCTGCTCAGTTGGTTTTAGCATTATCTTAGTTAGGCTTCCAATTGTCATTTATTTTCTTTATTCTACACTCTTCAGCTTTGTGTCCAAACTTTTTACAATTCTTGCAGTAAACATCAAACTTAGGTTTCATTGTGTTGTTAGAAAGATTATTTCTCCATCCTAATGCTTTACATACCTATTGCATTTAAAGCAATAAGAATCAAACTTAGGTGAACGTACTAATTTACCTTTCCTGCTACTACAAACATTAGCAGTTTGTCAAGGATTCCCAAAATAATTGTAGCTACTTTTATTTTGTTTCAGTGGGGGTGAAGTACTTTCATCTTTATATGCTTTTGATGATTCTCCTTTCTCGGTGGTGCTGTCCTCTTTGAATCATATTCTTATTTTGTCATTCCTTTGTTTTTGATTCTTCAATTATTGATCTAGAGATTTTAGTGCTTCTTTGTTTCTTTTCAATATTGCATCTGCATCTTTCTCGGATTTCAGTCTTTGATCCATTCTTTCAATTTCAACTTTCAGTTCTTGATTCTTAAACTCTTTTCTGGTGTTATCTTGACTTGCACTTAGAAGCTGATCAATCATTTCATAGTGAACTTGCATCATTCTCATGATCTCATTATCTTTTTCAAATAACTTCATTTCAACTATTCTTTAATCATCTTCTGCCATTTTATTGGTATCTTCAACAATTCTTTTTTCCTTCAAATAATTCAATCATTCTTATCATGTTGGTTTCAAGATCTATCTTCATTAGGTCCAACTACTTGGTAAGTGTATCATTCTTTTCTAGTAGTTCTTTTGTAGCTGTCCCGGACTCATCAGTAACACTTCCTTTAGATGTTGTTTCAATTGTATCAACTTGTTCTTCTATAACCTTTAGTTCATCATATATTTTCAATCTAGCCCTTAGAGACTTCTCAAGTTTCTTCTTAAGATCAATGATTGACTCTCTTGCACTTTCCAACTTAGATTCAAGACCATCAATTCTTTTGAATTACCTAAAACTTTCCAAGACTAGGATCTTTAACTGTTGGGTGGTAAAACCTTAATACTCAAGAGCAGAAGCTATGATACCAATTGTTGGAATGACTATGGAAAGTTGGGACTGAGAGGGAAGGGGTGAATGAGTACCACATAAACTTTTATAACTAAAACTGTCAATAACCATATACTATTCCTTACTATTTACTGAACTCAATAATTTGAAATAAAACTATTATAATGCTTATCAAATATAACATCAGAACATTCAACAAATTAATAATCGATGGGCGGGAGCGATGGAGCGATGGGCAGGAGTCCGCTTTTGAAACCAACAAGGGTTTTAGCTGCCTGTCGATCTCTGATCAGCAATGATGAGATTATTGAGGAGGATGAGGAGCCGCCTGATGGCAGGAATGGAGGGTTCGATTGGCAGGATAGGTGCCTGCCATGCTGGAGGACTTGCTTGCCC
>MU223174.1:4349126-4361439 GCA_018584345.1 Thuja plicata | reverse complement strand
GGTATTATCCAACCAAAATTTTAATGTAGGAATGAAAGAAGCATCCCAAAACCACATAGGTTTAAATTTAAACAAATCTTCATGGTATTTTCTAACCTCAAGTATGGAAAAAGATTTAGAAAGTGATCCAAACCTAGATTAGAAATAATTGAGGATGGAACATCACACTTTATAAAAATCCAATTATCTAAGATAATTAATATTTCTATGCTTTCAACAATTTGGAAAAAATCCATTATGCAATTAGACCAAGCAATAAAGAAATCTTAGGCACACAATCCATTATATCATTAAAAGTAATGAAGGAGTCAAATTCCTCCATTACTTTATTTATAGGGATTATACCTCTTTCTTTCTCATCTTCACTTAGAAAATTATTAAAGTCCATTGTTACAATAATCCTAGGCTTTAAAAGTAGCGTCATGAGAAAAGATAATTGATTCCAGAGACTTTTTTTCCTTGACATTTTATTAGGACCATATAAATTCAAAGGATAGAATATGATTCCAGTAGCTTTGCCAAAAACCCAGAACAAAAGATACTAAACTAAACAAGAGATACATTTAAATTCTAATATCATTTCTCCACAAAGAATCTTATCCGCCAAACACACCTTCGATAAGAAGAAAAATGAACTTCCATCAGTATAAAAATCAATAGTATGTAGTTGATGTTTAATTAATTGTCTCTTGTTAGGGGTATTTAAGAACCTAATATTCTAATTTAGGTTATCATTGGTCTCAAGGGGAGGAAATTGGTCCTCTCTTTCTATGAGATTTAATTTGAGAAGACTAAGCTAAAAAATCAAGTTGCAAATTTATTTTGTTATAGAGGCCGTTGTATTTGAAGGACCAAATTGTCTCTTTTCTAGGATTCTTTCTAAAACCTTAATTTTATCATTTCTTTTTGTTAGTGTATTTAGTTAATTACACTTCTTATTATTAATCCTACTTAGTCATCCATTTCCATTTGACATTTGTCTACACAAGTTGTCATTATTTATGAGTTGTTAAAGAGGTGTATAGAGAGGTGTCAATTCTATTTTGACACCTCATCCTACATTCGTAAGAGGCAACTTGCCACCACTCATTGAGTATTAGAGTCAAATTCCAATCAATCACATCTATATATATTTACTTCTCCAATCAATAAAATGGTCAACTTTGTGCTCTCTTAGATTCTAGGCTTTTACATGGTATCCTACAGATTTGAAATATTTTAAAGTTTATATCTAACAGCTTAGTTAATTGGCGAAGGGTTTTGAAGCATTGGTCATTGTAGTCCTATTCATTTCCTATGAATGGAACCTTCATTGGCATATGAGTTGTGGTCTACATGTTTGGCAGGATGTCGTGCACCTTTCTTGGAGCCCCACCTCTGTTGAAGATTTCTATATGGACATGGATGAAGGTTTAGAATCCACCTCAAAATTTATACTTGATCCAAACATGTGTTCATTTTTCAAAGAATGGGATATAATATATGTTAATACCTTATATTTAGAGATTTCTCAAACTAATGACCATATGTGAAAGGTTAAATATCACAGTGAGTATGTTGATCATAATGATAAGATACAATAATACATTGAGCTAGAATATGAAAAATTTTCTTTCCAAGGACATGATAAATTTTTACCTAACTTGCATCAACAAACCAATGATGAGTGTACTTTGACTATGAAAACCAATGTTGAGGTAATATTTGAAGATATCAATTATGTGGTTGAGTATGAGTGTTTTCATTTTTCACTCTAGTTGGATAAAGTTTTTCAAAAGCATGATAATGGGCTAGATCTTGAAGAGTGCTATGTTTTGTATGATGAAAATGATATGGGTCTTCTATGTAAATATAATATTTTGAGCTGATCCATGATGTTAGACTTCAGAATGATATAGATTATGATTTTATAGCTGATTATAAGGGCATGTAGAGTGATGATAGTTATAGTAAGCATAAGAAAATGTATTTTAATGAGTTTTTTAGTTTTATCATTCTATTGTGTGATGAAAATCAACTTTATAACAGGGTCAAGTATTGATTTAATCTTTTTAGTGCCCTAGGACCAGCAATAGAAGGTTAAGTTTGATTTTCAAAAGTAATGTAAATATAGAACCCAATAGAATAATAAGGAATATGGTCTAATCGCTAGATATATGAATACTTGTCATGCCCACATGGGGCATATATCCCCAACTAGAGCCATTATTGGAACTATCAAATTTTAATAACTTTAGAGTGACCATATTTAAATTTTGACTGGTAATTGCCCTAATGAGTTACTTGGAAAGGCCCATTGGAAATATTTTAAAAAATTGCATTTTAACATCGTCACTATTGGAAAAAATTTCAAACTCCATTAACAAGAATAACTTATCGTGTCCTTCAATTGGATCCTTTTAAATATTTCAAAGAAGGCTACGGAAATGCGGGGTTGCATATAAAGTGGGATATTGTTTGTCCTCTAGTTTTTACTGAGGTATTAATGCATGAGGGGAAAGGACCATGGGACTGTGAGGTACAAAAAGTATCAATAAGCTACAAGGATAAGGTAGTGCAACCTGAATTTACACTGTTCTTGTTTAAAACATTTCAAAATAGTTGTAGAACGATAGAGTCATATAAAATATTCCTGAAAAAAAAATGATGGTACCCCTTGTTTCCTTGGGGCATACGGTAATATGAAAAGGGAGTTCATGGAAACACGAGGCTTGTGTACACTAAAACCACACAACAAAATGAGATGTACCACGACTTATGATGTGCATAAAGTGATACAGGGAAGAGCTAAGTGGAATAGAGGGGTGAAGTTTTGAACACTTATGGATATGAGAACCCTACATTTCTGCATGGTTTCACTTGAGTATATGAAGAAGAGAGAGGAAATGTAGAGAAGAATATGGAATGGAGGATAGACCCTGCTATACCAATCAATTTTTTGAGAAGATGTGTAAAGAAGAGATGAAGCCTGGGGTTTTCATGCAATGTAAACAAGAAGTATGCACCGTGACATTCTGCTAGAGGAAAAGTAGGTAACTAATTGAGTAGAAGAAACACATGGTATGTATTACAAGTAAATAAATTTGAGGTCCCTCATTTTCATGATGGTTGTTCATCGCTAATGTATTTAATAGACAAAGAGCATGGTATATCATATGTGTATCCATGATGAGGTCGACTAGTACTCAATATTATCATATAATGACATATGGCACCACATAAGCACCACATTTCCAGATGAGAAAGGTCAAGGAGATTTGACAATTCATTTCAGAGGCATTATAAAGAATTGGGAATCCCAATATTAAAATGACATTTACATGCCAAATTATAGAGAGATTTCCCATCAATAAGGGCATCAATAAATGTATTCTATTGGAAGAAGGATTTGGGATATCATACTGAATCACATTTTACCAGAGATTTTGGCAGTTTAGAAATATTTTCCATAAAAATAGTTCAGTGCATGTTTCATCAAGGAAAATTCCATTTCAATCTCTTAATTGGTAAGTTTCAAAAATATGGAGGGAAAATTTTTAGAAGAAAATAGATAAATACCCTATGGGGTTTATTGAGTCTTTCATTCAAAATAATTTTCTCTATGGTATGAGAAATATGAGTTCAACCGTGAGAAGAAGGATTCACTTGTTGTTAATAATATGTTAGGAGATATACAAGGAATATGGTTGCAAGGAGGATGTTTGTGGTTATAGAGATATCAAAAGGATCAAAGTTGGATATAGAGATATCAAAAGTTTCAAGTGCAAGAGTAGGCACTATTTGCCTCTCATAATGACAACTATCTTTGTTCACCACCTCTCACTCTTCCTTTCATGGAAAATTGCATCAAAAGGCCCAGTTGAACGACCAGGAAATGAGGATCCATGGATATTAAACACCCTTTAAGAATCATAAAGATCCTATCATTCAGTGAAGGAATAAGATGAGAATAAACAACCCATGGTCTTTCCTTAGGTGCAAGAGGCTACAAAACTTGTATTTGTTGATCCTTTGTAAAATTAACCATCCAATTGTGATGGTGGAATGACTCATAGATTTCATGGGTTCACCAAGTTGGTTTTACTTAGGAGAGCTACTAGTAAGCGAGCACAACAACTACACTAGAAGAAAAAATGGTGGAAGACCTCCCCTGATGGACAACTCTCTTTTTCACATAACCAGTGGTGGTTACCATATTCTAATAGGGTTTGATGGCCAATAGGTTTTAGTATCCCTTATTTTCTTATAAAAGGGATTCCAAGGACAAGCAAAAGGGTTTTGAAATCTTCTCAAAAAATTTGTAAATAAAGTCTATATTTTCCAAGTTTGGGATATCATGTGCAGGTTGTAGGAGTTAGTTTCTTGAAGCAACAATTAGTTAGATTTGTATAAATTGTTACACTTTCATAAATTTATCTCCATTTTGTATACATCTAATCATTCAAAATAAATACATCTAGGATGTTTCATTTTATCTATGCAATTTCCCTCGAGATGTGTTACATATTTAATGGTTTATTTCAGAGAAAGAATTAAATCTCTTGGTTCAGGTAGCTGTGATCTCTTGTGTGTTAATAGAATATCTAAAGAAGAAATATATGATTTCATTAGATGAATTTTTGATGTTATACATTATTAACTTGTATGTCCAATAGCTAAATTTTACTTGTTGATAGGCTTTCTTTCATCATTTCACTTTTGATTGTATGGATAGGACTAGGCATTGGTGTTTTTACAACTTGTTGTATTTTAGAAACATTCATTAAATCAAATAATTTTACCTTTCATGCTTTTAGGTGTAGAATTATATTATATTTTTTCTTAGCATGGTTAATGCAAGTGAGACCATGCATAGGGTTGAAGAAGTCTAAACACCCATGATCCATAAATCTGAGAACTATTTACCATCATAGTTTGTATGGTGTGGTGTGTCAAAGGTTTATTGAATATGTAGATATGTATTTTTGGAATATCCTCCTTAGTTTGGTGATTCTCAAAGTGAAGAAGGAATTTGTACCTTGTTAATTCATGCTTTCCTTCCCTATGAGAAAAATCACTTATAGAAGTGATTCTTTCGTAGAGAAATTGTGTTTCTTCATGTTCAAGAAGAAAGGAATGTATGCTTTTTTACAAGGGAAGGAACAAACTAAAATGTTATAAAACCTTTTGAGATTTTGTAGCACAATATGGGGTACATTTATGAAAAATATTTTAAATTTTGAATTACTGAATACTTGGCCTAAAGTAGCAGTATACTCTAGAAGAGCGTGTTTAATGTTTCTAGTTTCTAGCATGGTAACATGACCAAACAATAAAGTATTATTCACAAAAAGGATATGAAGCAAATAATCTTGAATACCTAATAATTTGATTCCATTCGAGAGGTTTAATCCACTATCTACTTTAATTGATATGCAGATGATTTTTTCCATAAAGGTAAAAAGGAAAGGATACAAGGAATCTCCCTATCTCAAACCCCTTGAGGAAGAGAACTATCCTCTTGTGTTTCTATTTATTAATACTAAAAACTAAGAAGATGATATGAGAGAGGAGATATATTTAGTCCACTTGTGAGAAAAAAAATTCCTTAATATGAATATATAAGTAATACAAATTAAATATATCATATTCTTTTTCCATTTCCAATTTCAAAACTATTGGAAAATAACTAGAGATATAGAGCACAAGATTACATGTGAAGTGATAGCCTCATCTACTATAGCCTTGCTTTGGACAAACCTACATTTCTCTTTGAAAATAATAGAGCACATCAATTTGGTTAATATCATAGCAACGATCTTAGAGACGATCTTATCAAGGGTATTTCATAAGGAGAGAGGACACAAGTCTACAATGAAATCAAAACTAAGAAAGTATGATTCATTTCAGAAAGGATGGTCTTATTTCTATGGGCTTACTCAAGTGCTAGATGAAGATCTTTGCAAATAAAATCCCAACACTTTTGGAAGTGTAAGGTACTATAACCATCTCGGTGCAAGGATTTGTCAAGGAAATGGGAAAGACTACTTATTTAAACTTAGATAAAGTTAAACTACCCATTAACATTTTATTATCCAATTTAGAAATAGATTGGAGAGTATAATCCAAATAATTACCCAAAGGAAGGACTACAGATTTAGTAAACATATATTTAAAATAATAATTACCTTCCTTTTCTATCTTAGAGCTATCAACAAACAAACTGTTGTTAGCATTATAAAAGACATCTATCCTATTGTCTTGTCTCCTTTTCTTGGTGGAGGCATGGAAAAACCTAGTTTTTCTATCCCACTCCATTACCATATTTCCAAAGATTTATTCTTCCAATATATTTCTTTTCAAAGCATAAGCACTTCTAATTCCATTTTAATCGATCTCTCCAATACAAAACTACTTTGGCACATTCCCTTATGGATGATAATCTTATTTAAATCATAAATTTCCTTCTCAAATATATATTTTTTTGAGAAAATGTTTTTAAAATGCAAGAGGTTCAATTCTTTGAGTTTCCCTTTCAAAAAGGATAATTTTTTTACCAATTGGAACATTCTTGAACCATCACATAATGAGGCATTATCCAGCCAAAATTTCAATGTAGGAATAAAAGAAGCATCCAGAAACCACATAGGGTTAAATTTAAACAAATCTTTATTGTATTTTCTAACCTCAAATATGAAAAAATAATTAGAAAGTAATTCAAACCTAGATTATAAATAATTGAGGAGGGAAAATCATGCTTTATAGAAATCCAATTATCTAAGATAATAAATCTTTCTAGCCTTTCAACAATTTTGCAAAAGTCTATTATGCAATTAGACAAAGTAAATAAAGATATATTAGGCACACAATCCATTATATGATTAGAAGTAATGAAGGAATCGAAGTCCTCCATTACTTTCTTTATAGGGATTATATCTCTTTCTTTTTCATCTTCACTTAGAACAACCTTAGAGTCCAGTGCTAGAATAATCCTAGGCTTTAAAAGTAGCTTCATGAAAATAGGTAATTTATTCCAAAGATTTTTTTCTCCTTGACATGCTATTAGGACCATATATATTGAAAAACTAGAATATTAGTCTAGTAGCTTTACCAAACACCCTTAACAAAAGATACTGAGCCAAACAAGAGATACATTTAAATTCTAATCTATCTTTTTTCCATAAAGCATCTGATCCCCTAAACACATGTTTGACAAGAAGAGAAAAAAACTTCCATCAATATCAAAATCAATAGTATCTAGTTGATGTTTAATTAAGTGTCTCTTGTAAAGGGTATTTAAGCACCTAATATTCCAATTTAGGATCATTGTTGGCCTCAAGGGAATGCACCTAGTCCTCTCCTTCTATGAGTTTTAATTTGAGAAGAATAAGCAAAAAAATTGATCTGTAAATTTATTTTTTGATAGAGGCCCTTTTATTTGGAGGACTAAAATGACTTTTTTTCGTGACAAAGAGTAAAAATGATTGGTTTGAATCTATGCATCTATTTATTTGATAGTTTTATGCTATTTGGATTTTATACCCCCCCCCCAAGAAAGAGTGGAGACAAGAGGTGAGATATAGTTCAAATCTATTTGCATATTTGGTGTTTGGCACAAATTTAAACCCGTATTGCTTTCTTCTTTTATTCAATCAGTTAGTTCAACTGATATTGCTAAATTAGATTTCTGTATGACATTTTGGAACAATTGAATAAATTGATCACCTCAGAAGATTTAATTTTCCATCACCTCCAAATCCCAACACAAGGAGGAAATTATCTCATTTTCCAATAGCAACAAAGGAGGGAATAATTTTTCAGGGAGGGAGAAATGAGGAAATAGGTAACTCTGTATGTCATTTCAAAGAAGAATGATTCACAGATGCATCTCATAGGGAGGTTTTATTGGAGGAAGGATGGATCATCCTACCCCAAAGCACCTCATCAATTTTATGAGTTTCCAAGAGATTCTTGAAGGTAGGGTGGTCCAAAATTATACCTTCCTATGTTTCCCCAATGGCTGAAGCCAAATTTGAAATATGGATCATGCTTACCTAAACCAACCTAGATCACCTTGATACATTACCATAGGTTTCTTGGAGGAAGCATAGTCCTATGAGACACCTTTGAAGAGATTCCTAGGAGATGAAATAATGCTTCCATAAAACCAGGATGATAATCAGTTATTACCTCTTTCCCCTATCAAATTATCTCCCTGTACATCACATGAAAGAGTTTGCCTATCACAAATGGTAATAATAGGTGGCAAAGGAAAAAAATTTCTAGACCCATTCTGGGGGGTAGAAGGCATATTAGATAGAACAAGATAATCCCCAACTAATTTATTTTCATTACTAAGAAGGATATCAATTTGTACCAAGATTGCGTGTGTGTAGATCTTTCTTTGAAGCTTACTATTCCTTTATTCACTTTTATGGAGGGCATAGAGACCCATGATTTCATGCTTTCATGAAATTCCTTGTTTTTAAAAATCCTAGATTCAGGTGATTTCAACAAAACCTTTTTCATTGGGTCCTGTGGATACTTTTTTTTTCTTGCAACTTTTGTTGATAAATGGTTTCTTTCTAAAACCTGAATTTTCTCCTTTCTTTTTGTTAGTGTATTTAGTTAATTACACTTGTGCTTTTTAATCCTACTTAGTCATCCATGTCCATTTGACATTTGTCTACACAAATTTTCATTGTTTATGAGTTGTTAGAGAGGTGTCAATTCCATTTTGACACCTCATCCTAGGTTCGTAAGAGGCAACTTGCCACCAGTCATTGAGTATTGGAGTCAACTTCCAATCAATCGCATCTATATGTACTTGCTTCTCCAATCAATAAAATGGTAAACTTTATGCTCTCTGAGATTCTAGGTTTTTACATGGTATCATGCCGATCTGAAATATTTGAAAGTCTATATCTAATAGAGCAGTCAGTCGGGGAAGGGTTTTGAACCGTCAGTCATTGCAGCCTATTCGTTGCCTATGCAGGGTACCTTCACTGGCATGTCGGCTATTGTCTGAACGTTTGGTAGGGTATTGTGAACCTTGCTCGGAGCCCCACCTATGTTGTATGCGCATAGAGAACCTTCGGCATGCCTGTGGTCTATGCGTGCGCAACCTTTTCTCGTTGCATGCAGTTTGAAATTAGACTTAGCCCCTTAATTTCAAAATGGGCCCCTACACACGTCCGAGGCAGTTTTGCACCAGCAGTCCCACCACTTTCTTCTCTCTCACATTTGAATCTAGACCTGGTAGTTGGAAGCTATGGCTAACCGGCATCTCTCAGGATAGACATTTATGGCTCCTCCTTGGTGGGTGAAGTAAGCAATAATTGTAAGAATAGTAAGTCTATAATGGGGCCAAGCAATGTTGAAAAGCCCATGGTAGTTGAGCTTGTTGTTACTCCAATGGAGTGAAAGAGGTCAAAATCCCTCGTCAGCCCTTGTTTGTTCTTAGTGACAGTTTTTTGGCTTCGATTTTTTTGTAGTGTGGCTTTCTTGCCTTCTTTCTTCAGCGTTTGTGTCATAACCCAATTTTCCAATTTTTTTTATTATTGGTTAAAAAAAATGGATTTCAATTTTTATTATAGAAAGTTAAAACTTCATTCACATATCTTAGTCCCGGATATGAATGAAACAGTTATAGAAGAAACAAAAAAGAATATAAAAATCTAAAAACTGTTTCTTGAAGGGTATTTTGAGGGATATACTTGGTGGCATCATTTTATTAGGGCTGCCTCATTCTTATCGGGGGGAGTACAAAAACCGCAGGGGATATTTTTTTTGGGACTAGATGTGTGAACCAGGAGAAAGGGGATTTTACTCTGTTTAAACCTTTTTTGGATCATATATGAGTAGAGGAATGGAAAGAAACTGGAAACTCTATCAAATATACCATTTTTCGTTATTGCTTCTTAGTTGTACTTTGAGAGGATATTCTTCTTATCTGCTATTTAAATCTTAGCTAATGATAGTTGTGGAAACTATAGAGATACCTATTTTATGTGCTACAGGAGAATGAGGTTAAGTGTTTATCAGAGCTCAGTTTAGAGAGATATATATTTGGATTGAAGAGCAAAAATAAGTGCCTTCTATTGAGCAGAAAGGAAAAATCATGGCAGGAGTTGAAGATAGGAGACCTCATGCTGTTTTGGTTCCTATCCCTACCCGAGGGCATATCAACCCTATGATGTTGCTCGCCAAAAAGCTGTTTGAACATAGATTTGTTACCACTTTTGTCCATACCAATTACCACTATTATTGTATTGTATAGGCCAACAAATCTGTGGACAAATGGTCTCTTTCTGGGCATGATAATATTCGCTAAGTAGTCGTTTGAGACCGCCCTTCTCCAACCGATACTCGCACAGACGTTGTCAAGTTGTTGTAGGTGACAGAAAACATCATCGTGCCCTTCATTGTAAAACTGATGGGGAAGATGAGAAGGTAGGACCCTTAGGAGGACATCTGTTTGATAACAGACTGCATGGACATTGTGTCAGCCAGATGGAAAACTGGATGGCTGCTTCACTCAGAGAAGAATGCAGATCTTTGTGAGTGTTGCAGGGTGCCTTCTGACCATCCTATTATACAACTTATTTAAAGGTTAGTATTTTAATTCTATTATATCCATAAGATTTTTCAATAAATGTCTTGTTCATTTTTTGAATGTTATGCGATGTCGAGAGCACACTGGCAAAGAATTTATTTCTGCGAATTGGGAGATCTATTTTCTTGAAAACTTCTTGTTACTGCATTCTTTGAGTTTACATATCCTTGAAACTTTCAATCATACAGTTCCCACACATTGTGTGTGCTTCCAAGTTTTGCATGCACATCTACCACCTCATTGCCAACAATAGTTTTTGACAAAAATAAATGCATAATGGTTTCTTATATGTTGGACGTATCAACTTCAGCTATTGGGGCGTTACGTTTCTTTGCCTAATATTTTGTCATGTACATTCTTTCAATGTTTATCTATCCTTTGTCATGTGTAAACTTCCTGATTCCTTTGTTAGGCCATGCATTTTGGGGTACCAATTGGATCAATTATGGATTTGGTGGTATCCTTTCCAGATGTGATTCCCTTTCCAAGGCTTATTTAACCAGCCAATCGACACTCTTCTTTATTTATGACTCTTGTGTCGCATAATCTGTTTGACAGTTTGGTCGAGCCTTGTTTTTCTTTCTTATAATTTAAGGGAAATCATTTGTTTTTTTGTTGACTTGTACATTTGACGTTTGATGTAGTTGACCGACCTCCCTTGTTTTGCGGATATTATTTATGTGGCATTTCTATCGAGGATGTAGTCCTTACATATGGTATCAGAGCTCTGGCTTCCACTCTAGGGCCTTGAGTTTTCTATGCTTAGTTGTGACCCTTAGTCGCACAATATGTGTAAGTCAACTAATGCTTAGTCTATGTACATAAGTGATAGCACTAGGTGTTGATCACTGAAACCCCTAGTTATGGTTTCTCCTGACCAAAAAGGAATGGATGACTCTTGCATCAAGTTATACAAGAGAAAACAATCACTTTCAGGACATTCGCTCTTGTGTGTGTATGTAAGGCTTCTTGGTTTTCCTTGCTCTCTCCCTAAACTATAAATATGAAGATATTTCTGAAGTGCTTGAAAATGGTATATTTTTATTGGTGTAATTGTGTTTTCTCAAATTGGAACTATGGTGTGAGTAATGTACTTAAGGTTAAATGTCTATTTCTCTCAATGTGTGAAGCAAGAGAGGTAATAAATCTCCATGATTTATTGGTGCAGTTAATTGATGATCAACTTTTACACTAAGGATACGAATATACATGCCAAAGATTGAGGCTGAGATAAATGGAAATTATATATGTATGTATGATATTGTGCAATGATATATTTTGCATTTGGGATGCAAGGGAAAGAAAATGAAATGACGAGATAGTTCATTTGATAAAAGTATTATGGAACTAGATCTTCATGAGATTCTTGGGAAAAGAACCTAACATGTGATGTAAAAAAAAGATGAAATTTTCTAAAAGTAATTGCATGTTGCAAAGATATAAAAAATAGAGAGCATTATCAATGTTATGTTGCATGAACCAATGGCATGTGATGCTATATAGTGATGTGATCTTTGGGATGTATGTTTTTTGAGTGTTTGGTCATGTTCATAAGCGCACCTTGGACGCAAGGTGTCGTGTAGCTTCCACTTCCTATTTGTGGCTATTGATAGTCACTCTGTATATGTAAATTGGTTTTCATTTTGGTTATGTTATTTTTGACTTTGAAAGTGATGAAGGACTAGCTTTAAATTTTAAGTTTCTTGTTACTATCTAGCC
>MU223174.1:4317749-4336556 GCA_018584345.1 Thuja plicata | reverse complement strand
ATTTCAAAACCATGATGTTAAAAAGTCTGCTAAACCGAGTTACTTTCCGAAGACCGCTTACTCTATTCAGGTAACATTGCCTTAAAACTTTTATAATGTTTCTTATCTCAATGGTACTTACTTCAAGTTAAGTTACATAGAATAGTGCTATTTTATTTTTAGCAGTATATTTTAAGTCTTGATTTGTGTGGGTATTTTATGTGTATTCTGTAAAGTTTTGTTGGATCAAGTATGACTTAATCTAGGACATTTTTTTGATGTTGAATTGCTATTGATCCCTATAAGACCAACCCATATTTAATCTAATATTGAGCTATTTAGCTATTGAGCTATTGATCCCTATAAGACCAACCCATATTTGATTTGGATGTGACTTATTTCCAATATCCTCTTAAGCTACTCTAATTATAAAATGCCTGCGGTTCTTAGCCTACCCTAACCTACACTGATGCCATGTTGATCTTTATGAACTAGCTAGAATACAAACCTGGGATATTCCCTTAAGCTACTAGAATAAAATGCTTGGGACTCTTAGCCTAACTCTGATACCATATTGACCTTTCATTGACCATCTAGGAATTGGATCAGTTAGAACATGAAACGATGACTCATGCTGACTAAAAATTCCTTGTTAAAGATCAATAATTGCAATGCTCTATCTCTATCAAGATGTTCTTGGACTTGGAATCTTCTACTATTAATATAGTAGTTTTTCTAAAATTTGTCCAATAAACCTTATTAAAAAAATTATATGATATCACATAAACCACCTAAACAAATCAAACCTTAATATCTTCAATTTAAATTGAATATAATTTTGCAGAGGGAGAGGACTAAGAATATCGAAATTACTGAACTGGCAACAGTCTTTGACAAGCCAATAAAAGAGGCGGTTAAAGAGCTGCGGATGTCTTCTACTACTATTAAAAGATATGTCGTCGAAATGAGTTGCCCCGCTGGCCTCATCGAAAGGTAAACAAATATCACTCTTTTCTGCGATTATTATAAGCATGTTTCTTCCCATGAACTTATGAATGGCTTGCTTTTTAGATGAAAAGCTTTGAAAGACAAATACAGGCGTTTGAGTCGCAATTGGTTGGTCGAAATGGTGAGAGCAACATAAGCATAAAAAAAAAGATTGAAGTTCTAAGGAGTACGAGAGAAAACTTGTATAAGGATACACTCTCCAAAACAAAGAAGACTGGGTAGAATTCTTGGGATATAAGAGATCTTATTTTTAGAAACAGTAAAGAGGGAAATTTATTGCTAATGAAAAACATTCAGATATAATTCCTAATGAAAACTGGAAATTCTTCCAACTTTCTTTTTCTTATAAAAGTTTTATAAAATGTTGGATAATTGTATTTTCTTGTATTTTATTTATAATTTTCACTATATTATTATAATAAAACAAATGTTTCAGTCAAGTATTGAAACGGGTATTTATATTAATTATAATAAAATAAAAAAATTGAATAAAAAGGATGGATAGAGATAGTTGTATTTCAAGTAGTTTGTCGATTTGAAAAAATTAAACAAAATATTAAAGTACCATCAATTAAGTTTTATTATAATCAATTAATTTCAATAATCATAATCAACTAAATTTTCATATCTTAATTACCTTGTTCATGACAAGAATCTACACGTAACAAAAAACAAGAGCATTATTAAGATTATACTTATTAGTTTATAGTTCTTCAAGAGATTGATTGGTAGTCTAAGTAAAAATAAAATAGAACTAAATTATATTTTTAATTTTTATTATTTAACATTTTTATATAGATTTGATTGTTAAAAAATTAATATCTATTTAAACTATGGCATATACACACATTATAGGTTTTTCTATTTGAATTTTTTTATATAAATTTAAACTTTAAAATATGTTTCAACAGCAACACATTCAATTAGGAGCCCATGAAGGATAGCAAAAAATAGAAAAGGTGCACAAAAGTCTGGAAATACCTCAAGAATGGGGGCATTTCAACCTTTATAGAAAGGCTCCATGGTGGAAAGTCGTCTGTTACCAAGCTTTTTGTCAAAAATTGGAACAAGGGTAGCATTGAAATCGAGGGTAGAAAGTTCGCTATGACAGAAGAAGTCATCTCAGTGGTGACGAGGATTCCCATAGTTGGGAAAAAATTCTATAGGGACCGAAAGATTTTGGATGCTACCATCAATGACTTCGTAAGAGACGATGAAGAAAAGGAAGAGCTCACCAAAGTTGGCACCCATTACTTTCCTGATGGGCTGAAAATGTTGTGGTGGTTTATGCTCCGAGCCATCATCTATTACATAACCCTAGATGCCAAGTTAGAATGCGCACTCACCACTTCGTGCTTTTGAACCATTTTTGCCATAGTATGTTGATTTCTATCCCTTTTTACCTTTATGCTTCCATTAATGATAATATCAATGGCTATAGAGAAAAATCCATAGCTAACCTCGCTCTGCATGAAGGGCTCTTATTGCTCATCTATGATTACTTTAAAGCCCAGATTATGGGTAAAGAGGTGAACCAGAAAGAGGAAATGGAGGTTTCAAGCTTGAATTACATTTCCTTAGACACTGAGGATAGCACTAGCGTGTATTCAAAGGACGATGAAGATTATGAGAATAAAAAGACCATACAGGGTTCATCCTCAAAGAATAAAAAGGGTACCCAGGTGAAAGTTAAAAAAGAGACCATGGTAACCCCAAAAAAACATAGCACTATGATTATTTCCTCTAAAGAGGAATACAATGAGCATGACATGGAATCTGACAGTGAGAAGCTTCGCACTGGTGGGAAAAGAAAAAAGGGAAAGCTCCCCAATTCTGGGAATCTCCCAAAAAAGAAGAATAAGGATAGGGAAGAGAGTGTTGATAGGTCATACACAGAAGACAATTTTCAAAGCACTTCCCCTGTTTGGGAAAAAAACCCTTCAATCCAGAACCAGACTGAGGCTAGGATGGAATAGGAAAAGGAGTTTTACTGTTACATGGAGGATAAGGGAAAGATCATAGGGTGGAGAGACTTCAACACAAAGACGGCTAAAATGGGGATAACCAGAGAGATCGTAAATCCCAAAATTTTGGTGGAAGATGGCGAAAGCATTAAGTTAGATGAGCTCATTGACCCCTCTCTAGTTGTGGTCAGTGACAACACAAGGGAATTTGATATGGACCTGTTAAACAATTCAAGAAACAACATGCTCGACAACTACAGGACTATCAAGTGGCTCTATCACGAGGTGGAAGACCTCAAAAATAGGGTAAAAGGCACTAACATGGGAAGCAGGAACAATGAAACAAAGGAAGTAAGAAACCTGTGCACCCGCATCCAAAAGCTAGAGGAGAGCATGACAAAGGTTGAAACTACCCTTAATAAAATAGCTAATCAAAGCTATAACACTCTCAAAAAGACCACAGAACAAACTAATGCAGAGATTGATAAGCTGGAGGAGAAACCGGTTGGGAAAGACACTATTAGTAAGGATACCGAGATAGGGTAGAACATTGATCAGGGGCCTGGAATGTGAACCTAAGCCAAGACAAAGAACACCAATGACAAGTATCTAGAGATGGCGATCTAGGATATCAAAAATTCAGTTGCCAGTATGGACTTGAAGGAGGCTGAGGCAGCCAAAATCAGGGTGGACCTATCCTGAGGTTCCCTGGCTTTACTTGTTGATCCTATTTATTTTTTCTTATTAGAAGTCTAGCTTTCTTTTTGTTATCGCCTTTCATGGCCTGTCCTATCTTAGAACTCACACTTTTTTTATGCTTTTACTATGTTATTACTTTCCTCTGTTTCGGGTTTTAGGAACCCTGTAAAACCTGTTTTACTTAATCAAAAACAACACATTCAATTAAAAGTTAGTTTACTAAATATTTTAAATAACTCATATTTCTACTTTATTTTATTCTTTCTGTTTAGTGAATGAATTGAATATTTTATTAATATTAAAAGTCTAAAAATAACAAATTTTACTTTTTTTTTTTATAGAGCTATTTTATTAATTTATTCTATTATCTTATGAACATCTTCAAAGTTATAAACTTATTCTATTATATTCTCATGCAAATTATATTCACTTTTAAAAGTGAACCAACACATAAAATTCATCCTAGATCTATGATTAAGAACTAAAAAAGGTTTTATATTTAGAATTTTCTCATATTTTCTTGTTATAATTTTTCCTAAAGTGTTATGTTTTGTATGGGCTCTTTTGAGAACGTGTTAGGATTAAAATCAATAAATATAAGAAGGTCATATTATGAAAATAATTATGTAAAATGATGGTGTAATTAAGATGTTCTATGACCCTCTAATATGGGTGTTCTCATGATAACTCTAGATGGTCTATATAAATTAGGTTTTTACATTAACATACTACCCTAGCATGCAATTTGAAAGGATTTACAATTTAGTTGGCTCATAATATTGTAATTTATATACTCGTGCAAATATTCACTTTTCATAGTACCCTAGCATGGAATCAAATCATTCTGTTTTTATGTTAATGTAAATGATGTCAATCTAGAATCACCTTTGATTCTGTTTGGTGGGATCATGGAGTCCAACATCAAGGAGATTGAATGAAATCATAAAAGAGACCTATAATGGGACAATAATATATTTTATCAAAGTATCTAAAAGAATACACTGATCCTAAATTATTTATTTGGAATCTATAAGTGGATATATGAGTTGCACGACAATAAGATATGAATTTACAAACAATGCAGGGTAAAAGATATATAATTAGGTGTTGTAATTATGGTGCAATAGTCTACCTAGATATATAATACCCTCAACTCATTTTCAAATAGGATGAAAAACTCTTTTGATTAAAAATAGTCTACCAAGGTGCTTGAGAAGGTAAATTTACAATTGTATTCTTATGCAAATATGTTCCTCACTCTATGAAAAATGACTAGAGAAAAGTTTATTGCTAGAATTCTCTCATATTTCCTTGTTATATTTTTCTCTAAAGTGATATGGTTTGTACGAGCACTTTTGAGAATTTTCTAATTTATGGTTATGTACACTTTACTCAAGCACCCAAGTAGACTCTTTTTTATAAATTTAGAAACACAATTTAAAATTAACACATGTGAGAAGGTAATATGTTGAAAATTATTGTGTTAAATGATGGTGTAATTAATATGTTATATGAGCCTCTAATATGGATGTTCTCATGATAATTCTATTTGGTTTAAATAAATTAGGTTTACAATACTTAAACATACTACCCTAGCATTTAATTTGAAATGATTTACACCTTAGTTGGCTCATAATAGATTTAAAGGAATATTTTTTATGTTAGGAATCTATAAATTACTCATAATTGTTTTTTTAACTGGAGCTTCCATTAAATTTAAAAGAACTAAATTCCTTAGATTAGATACCAAATTATCAAAACTAGAATACTCTTCTTTACGCACCCCAAAAAAAATAGTCTCAAATCATTTTTTTTAGTGTAATTATTTAATTTATTTTTACTTGGGCTTATTAAGCCTAACTAGTCATCCATGATCATTTGACACTTGTCTACACAGGTCATCATTATCTAGGAGTTGTCTAGAGATGTGTTAATTCTATTTCGACACATCACCCTAGTTTAGTAGGTTGTTTTTCACGACCACTCTTGGTTGAGGATTCCATCCCTACTTTCATGGTTTCACTTTCACCTATATGTAGGGGCTTTTACTTCAGGTTCATCTTCAGTTGGTGCATCACCTCAATATCTACAATTCCTCGCAACGTGTCCTACCTTATGACAATGAAAACATGCCATGTTAGGGTTTCTCCATCCTCTTATGTTGTTCCTTCTGTGCATAAACATGAAATTTTCAGCAATGTGTCCATACCTTCCACATGATTAACATGAAATTCTTGTATTATAGTCACATGGTATAGAAATGTCTGCTCAGTTGGTTTTAGCATTCTCTCGATTAGGCTTCCAATTGTCATTTCTTTTCTTTATTCTACACTCTTCAACTTTGTGTCCAAACTTATTACAATTCTTGTAGTAACCATCAAACTTGGTTTTCGTTGTGTTGTTAGCAAGATTAGTTCTGCATCCTAATGCTTGATGTCCATACCTATTGCATTTAAAAAAATAAGCATAAAGCTTAGGTGTACAAAATAATTTACCTTTCCTGCTCCTACAAACATTAGCAGTATGTTAAGGATTCCCACAATAATTGTAGCTAGTTTTCTTTTGTTTCAGTGGGGGTGAAGTACGTTCATCTTTCTGTGCTTTTGATGATTCTCCTTTCTCAATGGTATTTTCCTCTTTGAATCCAATTACTATTTTGTCATTCCTTTTTTTTTTACTCTTCAATTGTTGATCCAGAGATTTCAGTGCTTCTTCATTTCTTTTCAGTATTGCATTCGCATCTTTCTTAGCTTTCAATCTTTGATCCATTCTTTCAATTTAAGCTTTCAATGCTTGAATCTCAAACTCTTTTCTGGTGTTATGTTGATTTTCACTTAGAAGTTGGTTGATCATGTCATAGTAAACTTGCATTATTCTCATGATCTCATTATCTTTTTCCAATAAATTCATTTCAACTTATCTTTTATCATCTTCTGCCATTTTATTTTCATCTTCAATAATTATTTTTTCCTTCAATTAATTCAATCATTCTAATCATGTTAGTTTAAAAATATATCTTCGTTAGGTCGAACTACTTGGTATGTGTATCATTCTTTTCCAGTATTTATTTTGTAGCTTTCTCAGACTCATCAATAACACTTCCTTCAGATGTTGTTTCAAGTGTATCAACTTGTTCTTCTATAATGTTTAGTTCATCATGTTAGAATAGTCCCAAAGGACAACTGATAGGGGGGTGAATCAGTTATCAACTAATTTAATTATTTTCTTTATTAACTCCAGAATACAATAAAGTAAATGCACATTTAGATAACACAATAGACAACACCACAATTTGGTTACGGGGAAGCCAAATGGTAAAAACCACAGTGGGAATTAACACCCACAATGAACTATACCTGTTTATAATAATCCCTGTTAGAAGATCTTGCAACCTTGTTAGGAGTTATTCTTTACAATGCAATAAGTATAGTGACCTGGTTAGGGGTCAGTTTATTTTAGGAGTCTTTTACAAATAACCCTATTAGGGGTGGGGACTCACTATCCAAAAGCTCACTACTTCAATGGTGAAGGCTACAACCTTCTGTAGAAGAGATATGCACTATATATGATTGATGGACTGTAGAGTAGACCTGCTGTCTTGATCAGTTCCAATGTATTGTAATCTTCCACTGCTTGTTCATATAGCTCCTTGATGAATGAAATACAACTGATATTCTGCTCTGTACATTTTTTGTCTCTTATCTTCTCATTCACACTTAGCGTTCCACAAATGAACTACTATAAGTATCTTCCTCAAAGTATGAGATCATGGGACCTGTTAGGAAACTCTTCATAACATCCTTGTCAGCTTAACTAATTATTCAAGCATAATTACAAATGCACAATATAAACTGAATAGAGGCGACGCATCACTAAGTCGGCCTCACCAAATTAACTCTATCTTTGCAATCTTGTTGAAACACATTTGGCACCTTTAGATAACTATCAACAACACATAACTAATCCTAAATATACACACGCATATCTTGAAGATAGGTGCAACGCAATAACCAATGCAATATGTCAGCTCTGTACAAACAAACTCTAGAAACTATAACTGCCACAAATAGAATTGCACAACACAACTGAAACTTCATATCCGAGTCGGCGTGTATGAAAAAAACATAAAAATCATGTCTACAATAATAATATAACCACGCAAGGCTTGATAACATCAATCTAATAAGTACATACAGAACACTGTTGTATATTATATGTTGTCATCAATGACAAACGTACAATCAACTAGCTACGAGAAGTAAATCTCCAACAATCTCCCCTTTTGACATTGATGGCAACATATGATATTAAAAACATCTTTGGCACATGGTGTCTTCTTTCTTTTTACAATCTTCTCAATATCCTCATACAAGATTCATCTACACTGCTGCAGTTCCTCTATGTGTGTTTTTAAGTTGCATGATTATATACTCCCCTAGAGTATATGATCCCCCTTACCACATAATCCCCCTTTAACATCAATGGCAAAGGGCGCCATAAATAATTAGGCACAGGTACTACTCCAGAAGTAGAGTAGTCAACCATTCATCAGTCATTGTGGACTGATGTACTTGCTACTTATCTAAACAGACTCAGGAGAGGGAATTACTCCCAAATTCTCCTTGAGATACTCAAAAGTATCTTTTGATAAAGGCTTTGTGAAAATATCTGCCAATTGTTCTTTGGTTCTCACATAGTCCAATTTTACTTCATTGTCTGCAACTTTTTCTCTAAGAAAATGGTATTTAATCTCAATGTGATTTGTCTTTGCGTGCATCATAGGGTTCTTGGACATGTTGATAGTGCTGGTTTTATCACAGTGAATAACAATAGGATAATCAACATGTATCCCAAAATCTTTAACAATCTACTTGATCCAAACCATTGTTGAACAATTCAATGCTGTTGTGACATATTTAGCTTCTGTTGTTGACTGAGAGATACAATTCTTCTTCTTTCTTACCCAAGAAACCAACCTATCTCCATGAAATACTGCTCCTCCAAATGTACTCTTCCTATCATTAGGACAACCTTCCCAATCTGCATCTGTATATACATGAAGTTGTACATTCTCTGATTTAGGATACCATAAACCATAGTCTATAGTTCCTTTTAGATATCTGAATATTCTCTTGATTTCCATTAGGTGATTCTACATCAGTTCAGCTGCAAATATTCCAACAATTCCAACTACATTAGATATGTCTGATCTAGATTGAGTAAGATATATAAGTTTTCCAATCATAGACTTATACAATGTCTTTTCAACTGCTGCAGAGTCATCTTCTTTAGAAAGCTTGCTTCTTGTTATCATAGGAGTGCATACTAGCTTACAGTCTTCCATCTTGAAAGTTTTTAGTGTTTCCTTTACATATTTGGACTAATTTATAAATATCCCTTTATCTGTCTGCTTTACATTTAATCCCATTAAGTATTTTATAGGACCAATCATGCTCATTTCAAATTCATTCTACATTTCTTTTTGCAAATTCTTTACTAATCTTGTCATTACCTCCAAAGATAATGTCATCAACAAATATGGCAACAAGTAATAATCCATCAGGTGTTTCTCTTATGAATGAATAGGTTACAATCTGCTGCTCCTTTCTTAAATCCAATCTTGGTAAGATAACCATCTAGTCTTTCATACCAAGCTCTTGGGGCCTGTTTAAGTCCACAGAGTGCTTTCTTCAATCTGCATACTATGTCTAGTTTATCTAATAGATTAAATCCTTCAGGATATTCTATGTAGACTTCTTCCTTCTAGTCGCCATTTAGAAAGGCTGATTTAACATCCATTTGATATACTTTGAAGTCTTTGAATGTTGCATAGGCAAAAAATAAGTCAATGGCTTCTAATCTTCTCACAGGGGCAAATGTGTCAGTGTAATCTATCCCTTCCCTCTGTGCATATCCTTTAAAAACTAGTCTTTCTTTATTTTTGACCAGTGTACTATCTTCGTTCATCTTGTTCCTAAATACCCACTTTGTTCTGAGCACACTTTTGTCACTAGGTCTAGGAACCAATTACCATGTGTCATTTTTTATTATTTGATCTAATTCTTCTTCCATTTCTTTCTGCCAATCAAAATCCTTGCAAGCATCTTCAACATTTAAAGGTTCAATCTGTGAAAGTAAGCATACCTCTTCATCCACTATTAACCTTTTTTCTTTTGATCTAGTCAAAACACTGCTGCTCTGATCTCCAATGATATCATCTTTTGAATGATACCTAGATGTGAACTTTGAAACTTTTGGTGTGACATCCTCATCTATATTCTATTATACATCTTTTCTTGAGTCAGGTTCATTACATGAAACTTCAATGCAATCAAACATTTCTTCAATATCAGTGTCTTTACTGTTAGGCCTGGGTTCATCCTATATCATAGGTGCATATTCATAGTACCTCTCTTGAACCATGAACTTCTCATCGATCTTTACATGAGAACTTTCAATTATCTTCTTTAATCTCAAATTGAAACATTTGTATGCTTTTATTTTAGTAGAGTAACCAAGGAAAATACCTTCATCACTTCTAGCATCAAACTTACCAACACCATCATCTCTCTTGATGTAGCACTTTCTGCCAAATATTTTGAAGTATTTTACTATAGGTACATTACCAAACCAAAGTTCATAAGGTGTCTTATCCACACCTGGCCTTAGTTGTGTTCTATTGATAGTATAGACTAATGTATTGACTACATCTCTCCAATAGGTGTGCGCAACTATTCCTTTAATCATCATAGTGCGCACTGTATCAAGTATGATCATGTTCCTTCTTTCTTCTATCCCATTCTATTATGGGGTTCTGGGTGCACTCAACTATCTTTTAATTCCATGTTCTTCATAGTAATCATAAAACTGGTCAGAGGTGAATTCTCCTCCTCTATCTGATCTTAGACACTTTAGTTTTAATCCAAATTCATTCTCTACTTTGGCTTTGAATATTTTGAACTTCTTAGAGGCTTCAAACTTCTCCTTTAAGAAAGAAACCCACATCATCCTTGAAAAATCATCAACAAACAAAATGAAATACCTTTCTATGTAGTATGATCTTGTGAGTAGGACCACATAAATTTGTATGCACTAAGTCTAACTTGTTTCCAGTTGAGTTCTACTTGCTTCTAAAAGAGCTCCTTACATGCTTTCCCATAACACATTCCTTGCACATTATGTCAACTGGTCTTTCAATACTTGGGAGGTCTCTAACTGCCTTGACATTGCTTATCTTTACTATATTATAAAAATTTATATGACAGAGTCTCTTGTGCCATAACCAACTGTCATCCACTTTTGCAATTAAATAACTTACATCATAATTAAGCTAAAAAAATTACCTTTTGTTTTCAAGCCTGATGCAATCATGTCTCCTTCTTTGTTGCTAATAATGCATTTGTTGTCTTTGTATTCCAAATGATAATCTTTGTCAAGTACTTGTCCAACACTTAGTAAGTTGTGATGTAATCCATCAACATATAGAACATCATATGTCTTGTTCTTTCCATCGAGGGTGATAGATCCTCTGCCTATGATAGGTTTTGGAGTGTTATCTCCAAATCTAACCATACCACATTTGTATTTGTCTAGATGAAAAAAATTGTCTTTATCACCTGTCATGTGGTGATAGCATCCATTGTCAATGATCCAATCAGTTCTGATGTCCACTTTTGAAATTAGGGCTAACTCTTGTGCTTCCTTTTCATCTTTAATGTCCATATCCTCAAGCAATTTTTCCATGTATTTAAGGGAAATGAATCCAAGTTCATATTCTACTAAATCTTCATTAGTTACACCTTCTTCAACATGATAGCATTCCTTTATGTATTTAGGTTTATAATTAGATCTGAATTTCTTTACTCTTGTAGGACACTTGGATGCAAACTGGCCAATCTTGTTGCATGAAAAACATTTGAATGGAAGTTGTCCTTCATATTTCCCTTTTCCTTTCTTTTCTCTTTTAGAAATCATGACAATGATTTCTTCTAGTTATTCATCAATTTCTTATTTCTCATTACTGCTAGAGATGTGTAAAGGTTTCTTACCATGGACTGAGGCTTTGAAAGTTGTTTCACTTTTGGGTTCAGTCTTCAATCTTGATATCTCAAATGTAGAGATTTTACTAATCAAAGTCTCTCTCTTGAAGTCCTTTGAAAATTGCATGGTTTCATCCAGAATATTGATCTTGCTCTCATAGTTTGTTGTCAATGTAGTCATCATCTTGTCCATTATGTCTTCTTCTGATATTTTTCCACCATTGTTTCTGATTCCAAAAACTGCTTCATTTATCCTCTGATTGTAGGCTCTGATGTTCTCTTTAGGTAACATCTCAAGGTTTTTATATTTCTTTTTCCATGTTTTCCTATGCACATTCTTTTCTTGGATATCTCCTTCAAACATGTCTTATAAATACTTCCATATTGTGTATGCTTTGTCTACCTTCTTGATCTCAGAGAATTCGCTGTCAGATAGTGCACTTATAAGGGCTTCTTTGGCAACTACATTAGTTTTGAATGTATCCTTCTAATTACTAGTAGCATCATCTCTTGAGAGGTCATTTAGAGAGGGAATAACAACTTCTTGTGTGGCTATCTCAAAGATATCAAAACCAACACACTATAAATGTGTTATAATTTTTTTCTTCCAATCCAAATAGTTTTCTCCATCAAACTTAGGACTCTCTTTTTTGAATTATGCCATCTGATCTACCTTAAGCTGTTAAGCTTCTTCTCCAAGGCACGTGGCTCTGATACCAATTGTTAGAATAGTCCCAAAGGATAATTGAGAGGGGGGGTGGTGAATCAGTTATCAGCTAATTTAATTCTTTTCTTTATTAACTCTTGAATACAATAAAGTAAATGCACATTCAGATAACATAATAGACAACACCATAATTTGGTTACGTAGAAACCAAATGGTAAAAACCCCGGTGGGAATTAACACCCATAATGAACTATACTTGTTTATAATAATCCCTATTAGAAGATCTTGCGACCCTATTAGGATTTTTTCTTTACAATGCAATAAGTATAGTGACCTGGTTAAGGGTTAGACCCTGTTAGGAGTCTTTTACAAATAACCCTGTCAGGGGTGGGGACTCACTGTCCAAAAGCTCACTGCTTCAATGGTGAAGGCTACAACCTTCTGTAGAATAGATATGCACTATATCTGATGGATGAAATGTAGAGTAGACCTACTATCTTGATCATTTCCAATGTATTGTAATCTTCCACTGCTTCTTCACATAGATCCTTGATGAATGAAACACAACTAATATTCTGCTCAGTACATTTTCTATCTCTTATCTTCTCATTCACACTTAGCATTCCACAAATGAACTACTATAAGTATCTTCCTCAAAGTATAAGATCATGGGACATGTTAGGCAACTCTTCATAACATACTTGTCGGCTTAACTAATCACGCAAGCATAATTACAACCGTGCAATATAAACTGAATAGACACGACGCATCACTAAGTCAGCCTCACCAAATTAACTCTATCTTTTCAATATTGTTGAAACACATTTGGAAGTTTTAAATAAATATCAAAAACACATAACTAATCTTAAAAATACACATGCATATCCCAAAGATAGGTGCAATGCAAGAACCAATGCAATACGTCGGCTCTGTACAAACAAACTCTAGAAACTGTAACTGCCACAAACAAAATTGCACAACACAACTGAAACTTCATATTTGAGTCTGCGTGTATGAACAAAACATAAAAATCATGTCTACAATAAGAATATAACCATGCAAGGCTTGATAACATCAATCTAATAAGTACATACAGAACATTGTTGTATATTATATGTTATCATCAATGACAAACATACAATCAACTAGCTGCCAGAAGTAAATCTCCAACACATCATATATTTTCAATCTAACCCTTAGAGACTTCTCAAGTTTCTTCTTAAGATCAATGATTTACTCTCTTTCACTTTCCAGCTCATATTCAAGACCATCAACTCTTTTGAATTACCTAAAACTTTCTATGACTAGGATCTTTAACTCTCAGGTGGTCAAACCTTATAACTCAAGAGCATAATCTATGATACTAATTGTTGGAATGAATATGGAAAGTTGGGATTGGGAGGGGAGGGGTGAATCAGTACAAAAAAAACTTTTATAACTAAAACATTCAATAACCATATACTGTTTCTTTCTATTTACCGAATTTGACAATTTGAAATAAAACTATTATAATTCTTATAAAATATAACATCACAACATTCAAGTAAATGAACTCATAACTCCCTTGATTTTGTTTATGCATATCAGCCTTCTCTATGTTCTATCTTTTTTTCTCCTTTGTCGTCTCTTTTATGTTCTGTAAATCATCCTTTAAGTATAATATTTACTCCCTCTTAATCTTATGTGTAAGATCATTGAAAAATTATTTCCACTATTAAATCTGCGTTTCTGATCAGTGATTGTGTCACTTTTACGTCGGTACTTGGCATTTTTATTGGAAATAAAAATCTTTGATTACGCGCTTAATCTACTTCTTAGATCTTCTCTTTGAATTATCTCAATCATTGATCGTGTAACAAACTGATCTTCGTGCATTGTAGAATCATAATTAATACTGTATCAATTTATTGAATGCATCCTTATCACTTTACAATCAATTAAGTAACTCGGTAGAGTAAATTCTCTTCGCTGGGTTAACTTGGTCTTTTAGTACTCATTAACTTTCAACTCAATGTACTTCATGTGCACTCAGTGTTTGGTAAACTATAGGTGCTCGGTGTAGTGTCTTTTCTTTACCAACTTTACTGCCTTTCTCGGTGCACATTACTAACTGCTCATATATTTTCTTGTCTATTTTTCACGGATTGAATCTTGTGACTCATATGAATTTGTCTTAACTAATGAAAACAAAAACTTCTATAGAGATAACATTCTCCCCCTTTGACATGAGTTGAGCATTTTGACAAAAACCTCAAAGTCATCAAAACTTAGTAACTCCCCTTGGATGTTACTCTCTATACAAAATATGTACAACTCTTCTCCTCTTTTTTCTTTTTTTTTTCATATATATACTTTGTTATTGTATTTTGTGTTGACTCTATTGCTTTTATTTATTTATTTTTGTACTATCTATATTTCCCCCTTTTTTGACAAAAAGTATCAATAGTAAAAATTAAATATTAAATTTGTGTTTGTACCTCTATTGTAATCTGGCACGTACAGTCTCCCAAGTATCTTGGAGATTCTTTAGCATCACAATATGCTATATGTTGATAAATCAACTATAGTATGCAAGGTGCTAACCTATGTAAAACTTGCTAGTTATTATCCTTTCTTCAGATGTATTTACATTGATTGCATATATAAGGAATAATTAGTCATTGAAACTCAAGCAACTCTAATCTGAGCTTGTCTTCCTCCCCTCTTAATGAGATTTGAACTCCCATGATTTCTTGTATCTTTGAGTAACATGTCTGGAATTATCCATACTTTATGGTTAGCTTTACAAGCTGCTCAGTCGGCTCTTTCTTGGTATCTTCCTCCTTTTTGTCCTTGGTATACTTAGAAAGAATAAATATTTTCTAAAATAATGAAATGATAGACTGCAACTGTTCTTCAACTTTGGAACGTAATTTGAAAAGAGTTACCTTCGCTATAGAAATGTTCTATAGTAGGTCCTCCGTCAATTTCTTCTCCATTGCTGCCTTGTGAATCTTCAACATATATTTTTTCATGTCCTTGTTCGGTCCTTTGATCTATTGGACTAGATTTACATCTTGTTCTAATAGTGGCTCTGACTCATCAATGGTAACATTAGGAATAATCTCTTAGAAAAATTCTTTCACATCTTCTAGTATATCGACCTTTTTATTCTTCTCCAATTTTTTTTCCTATTCATCTTTTCTTCCAACTAACTTGGCATAGATATCCAATTCCTTGGGCTTCATTTTTTTGGGGTCTCCTACTTGTATTATGATAGTATTGTTCAAATCAATTTTTCTTCCTTTTCTTACTCTTCTTCTTCTCACTCCATTTTCTCTCTCTAGTAGAGCATTTCGAATGTGATTCTATTGTTGCATTTGGTGACTTGGTATGGTGACCAGATATGGTCTCCTCTACTTTCACTTCCTCTTGTTGTTGATCTTCTTCCTTCTCTACATCCTTTCCTTTTTTTTATTCCTGCAACATTTCTTTTTCTCTATCTTATGGCTTTGGATCATTCTAAACATTTGATGTTTCAGTCATTGGTGTGTTCAAGTTCTGTCCTTAAGTGTCGGTTGGAGCTTCCAACTCGGTATCCTTCTTATGTTTAGCCTCAAGAGCCTCAGTTTTATCCACATTTACATTTTCTATGTCAACTGGTGGCTCGGTTGCCATAACTTATGTAACCTCGGTGGTACCAATCTGCATAGTAGAATAACTTTGTATTTGTACAAATACAGGATCATTAATGGTCTAACATCTACATCTATATACTTGGTCTCTAGAACTTGAAAATCCATTACATCTTCATCCTTTGACAACTCCTTTATAGGATCAATATCCTCTGATGCATCTTTAATGATTACTTCTGCATTATCAATGGTAAGTTCAATCAGATCTATTTGGCCTGTGTTTTCCTTTATATGATCAGTGATGGTTCACTTTGATTATTTGTTACATCAGGTTTCTTGGTAGTAGATATGTCAAATATATCTCTCCATTTTGCATTAGTTTCCCTGTCCACATATAGTATATCTACATTCATGATTCTTAGGGATCTTCTCTTGACTATAAAAATTCTTTCATATTTATGGAGTTCTTCACTAATCTCAGATGTTGCTAGGTCAGGAACAGTATGTACAAGTGACCTCTCTCTCATTTCTCTTTCATCATTAAGTTCATAATTCTATCTTGTGTCAATTTTATTATATAATTATTGTAGTATCTTATTTTCTAGCTCTATTCGGGTTAATATTTATCTCATTAATATTACCACCATAGCTTCTTCAATCTTTCTCTTATCTTCATCATTCCTTTTCTCATAATTTGCTTGCCTAAAAGCTCCAATTCTTCTTGTATTATCTATCTCTCCCATAAAATCATCTAGACTTCGTAGAACTCTTGAAATATCTTCTACAGGTGTTGAGTTATCTTCCTTATGTAATTCAGTTTCACTCTCATCCTCAATTATTAACTTCCTCCATGAACATATAGCTGGTTTTCCTCCTCGGGTTCACCTGTATGTTTTACCTTTTGGTTGAGTTATTACTGTAACTTCCTTCTATTTGGTTTCACTGAAGATTTGATTTTTCTTCCACTGCCTCTCATGCTTGGTGAAGTTACAAGTGCTATTTCTTTGTTAGAATCAACAATATCTTTCTCATCATGTGTGTCTTTAATACTTCATATCTCATACACTCTTAATTTCTTTGATAAATTATCCAAAACAATTCCTGTCTTCTTCTCTGCTTTAGGTATCGCAATGTTCTACTTATTCCTTACTTTCACTTCTTCATAAGTGCCATACCTCATAGCTTTGGGATCAACGGGTTTAGAAATTAGTGCTTCAATCTATTGTGATCCAATATCAATATCCAGTTCATATCCTCTCAGTTGTATCCATTCGGTTCTAGGCTCAATAGCATTGATAATACAAGTGTAAGTGTCAACCTCAAAACACATATTATCTTGATACTTTGTAACTAGTTGAGGTGGTATCCTATACCTCTTGTGCATTCTTTCCTAGAAATTCATAAAGTATTAAGATATGATAGCATCAAAATTATCTACTAAACTCTATATATACTCATTTATCTGATAAATAATTGGTCTCTCAATGATCCAAACTACATCTCCAATGGAGGGAAATGAATTCTAACAATAGAAGAAAATACATACCAATAATGAACCAAACTTCAGTGTGTTAGTCTCTACTTTTTTATTGTGTTCATATTGCCTTCTAATTGCTTCAACAAGATTTCACATACATCTAATTTAAGTCCTTTATTTACTAGCTTGTATGCCAAATCCATTACTCCACATGGTACACTATCCACTCAGGATGATTGGAATACTTGGTATGATAAGATATTATAAGCATATCGTAACTTGGGGTCTATTACTGTGGATATCCTCATCCCTCTGCCATCTCATTGTGCTTTAATGATCTCGGTGAGCTTACCCTTGTTGATTTTCTTAGTGGCCCTGGGCTTGTCTCCTATGGGGAATCTATTAATGATACGCAATATGTCCTTAGTGATCTTGACAGGTTCATCCAACCACATGAATTAGTCATGTACTCGGCTGAGTACTATTATTTTCCATTCTTTCTTAAAAACCCTCCGTAAGTGAACAATGTGTGTCAAAACTTTTGCGTCTAGGTGAATATGCTCGTCCTTTAGTTTTCTATTCTCGCACAACTTGGTAAATGATGTATATATCTCCACTTCACACAAATCCTTAATCTTACAATGTATAAACGTCCATACATCTTCAATTAATATAACTCTCAGTGGTATCAAAGCTAAGGATCCTGTCATATGTTTTTCAGTGGCTTTAGTTGGGGTAATTTATATTTTGGATTCACTAGTACTACTTCCTTCACAACTGTAGGTGTCTATAACTTTAGTGCCATGAATAAATTTAAATACTTTGACTAAACAAACTAGGGTACACTTTGATAAACCATGACTTTTCAAAATCAACTCGAAATGAAATAAATATCTCAAATGTTTCTCAATACTCTTGCAAAGATTCAGAAATACCCCGTAGTCACTTGAATTCACTCGGAATAGTCTCTCTTCAAATTTTCTTGATCTTCTTCTAAAATCACTAGGTTCAAATGATTTGAAAAATGGCCTATTTATACTTTTTCCTTGATTAGGGTTTCTAACGACTCTATTAATGTACATTAAATGCACTTGTCGAGTCCCTTATTAACTTTATACCAACTACATAGTTACTTTGATCGACCGAGTTATTTACAATATATCTGTGTGTGTGTGTGTGTGTGTGTGTGTGTGTGTGTGTGTGTGTATACATATATATATACATATATGTATATATATATATGTATATATATATGTATATATATATATGTATATGTATATATATATATATGTATATATATGTATATATATATATGTATATATATGTATATATATATATATATGTATATATATATATATAT
>MU223174.1:4272936-4310911 GCA_018584345.1 Thuja plicata | reverse complement strand
CTGCCCTTGCTCAGCATACCATTGAATTGGAGTCTAGTGCTAAACCAGTGAGACAAAAGCAAAGGCCTGTCAATCCCAAGCTCAAGCCGCTCATGCATAAGGAGGTGCTTAAACTAATAGAGAGTGGTATTATCTATCCCATTAAGCATACTAGTTGGGTTTCCAACCTTGTTCCTGTCAGAAAGAAAAACGGGGAGCTGAGGTTATGTGTTGATTTCAGAGATTTGAACAGAGCCTCATTGAAAGATCGCCATCCACTACCCTCTATGGAACAAATTCTACAATGTGTCTCTAGATCAGAGAGATTCTCATTGTTGGATGGCTATTCTAGATACAATCAAGTCCTAGTAAAAGAAGAGGATCAGTATAAAACTGCATTTACAACCAAGTGGGGAACCATGGCTTATCAAAAGATGCCCTTTGGTTTGTCAAATGCAGGTGCCACGTTTCAAAAGGCAATGGACATGGTCTTTAGAGGCCTCATGTACAAGTTTGTGTTGGTCTACCTAGATGACATAACTATCTACTCAAAGCATGCAGCAGATCACATGAGTCATTTGAGGCAAATTTTTGAAAGATGCAGAGAGTTTGGGATATCCCTTAATCCCAAGAAGTGTGTGTTCGCGGTCCATGAGGGAAAACTGTTGGGATATGTAGTATCCAAAGAAAGAATTACAGTGGACCCTAAAAGGATTGCAGCCATCTTGGAGCTACCATTACCACATCACAAGAAAGGTCTCGAATGTTTCATAGGAAAGATTAACTTTGTTAGGAGGTTCTTGCCCAACATTGTAGAATTACTCAAGCCTTTGACAGCCATGTTAAAGAAAGGTTCTGCTTTCAGTTGGACCAAAGAAGGAAAGGCCAACTTCCAGGCCATTAAAGAAGCATTGACAAAGGCTCCTGCCCTGTTGAATCCAAACTTCGAAAAGGATTTTATCCTTTATGCTTATGGAGGCCATGACGCCATCTCTGCAATGCTGACCCAAGAAAATTCAGAAGGATTGGAGCAACCTGTTGCTTTCTTCAGCAAACGCTTAGAAGAGTATGAGCATAGGTACTCTTTTGTAGAAAAGCACATTCTTGCTGTAGTAAAGAGCCTAAAGAAATTCAGATATCTATTGACTCATAGCAAGGTGCATTTAAGGGTTACTCACCCTAGTGTCAAAGATTTTTTGCTTTCCAAGGATCTAAATGAGAAAAGAGCTGGTTGGATCACCAAGGTGATGGAATATGATGTAGATATTCAAACTACCAAGCTAGTTAGAGGTAGAGGTCTTTGCAAACATTTGGCAAGGGATGAGAATGCAAAGAAATCAGAGCCACAGGATGTATCTCTGGTGATGCATTCTGTAGAAAATCAAGCCAAGGCAACAAGTTGGTTGCCTAATATGATCCATTATTTAAAGACAGGCCAATGCCCTGTAGGGCTAGACTCAGCAAAAGAAGATATTATAGGTTACAATCTATCCCTTTTGTGTTGATTAATAATGTCCTTTTTAGAAAGGATCACAATGGTGTTCTTTTGAGATGCATAGATTTAGAAAAGGTAGCGGAGGTCCTATTTGAATTCCATGATGGGCCAGCTGGTGGTCATTTTTCTCCTAGGACTACTGCTTATAAAGTCATGAGGGCCAGGTACTATTGGCCATCTATCTTCAAGGATAGTAATGATTATGTTAGGAAGTGCATCAAGTGTGCCTTATTTGCAGGAAAAGAAAAGTTCGCTGCTCTACCCCTTAAACCAATCAAAGTTGACCAACCTTTCATAAGGTGGGGCATAGATTTCATAGGTATGATCAACCCTCCATCTAGTGTAGGACACAAGTGGATAATCACTGCAACAAATTATTTCACTAGATGGACAGAAGCAGTGGCCTTAAAAGAGGCCAATGAGAGTGTTGTTCTAAACTTTTATGATGATTTAATTCATAGGTTTGGCACTGTTGATTCAATTGTTTTAGATAATGCATTGGCATTTACAGGCCTTAGAGTCTCAGATTGGGCGGTTAAGAATGGCATTTATCTGAATACCAGCTCAAATTATTATCCCCAGGGTAATGGTTTGGCAGAATCTACAAACAAGAACCTGATCAGAATAATTAAGAAGACTCTTCAGGACAATCAAAGGGATTGGCATACAAAACTTAAGTCTGCCTTGTGGTTAGACAGAATTACCCCAAAGAAGATCATTGGTAATTCTCCATACATGTTGGTGTATGGTAGAGAGGTTGAACTTCCCATATCAACAGAATTACCAGCTCTGGACTTAGCCACTCAGTATGCCCTGTTTGATGAAGAGGATCCCCTACAGATTAGGTATGCTCAATTCATGGAATTGGAAGAAATCAGAGACAAATCTATGAAAGATATGGAATACCATCAGAATCAAACTAAAAGGAGCTTTGAAAAAAGAGCCAGGGGAAAGAAATTCAAGGTTGGAGATGTAGTTCTCAAGTGGGATGAGTTCAGGTCCAGACCTGGCAGACACACAAAATTTGATTCCTTTTGGAGTGGACCATTTGTTATAACAGAGTGCAGAGGATCTAATGCTTTCCAGCTTTCAACTCTTAATGGAGATGCCCTGCCAATCTCAGTGAATGGTTTCCACTTGAAGCCTTGCTTTGAGGTTAATCCCTCTTTGTAGGTCCTTGTTTTCTTGTAAGCAGTTCCTTGTTTTTCCTTTCCCTGCTTTCTAATGTAGTTTCCATGTTTTCCAAGAAGTGCACGTGCACAATTTTGCCCTGTCAAAGTTTTGTGCTCAAGAATGACTCCATGCCCAATGGATAGTTTGATGTCAATAGGCTACTAGTTTTCATGTCTAGCAAGCTGACATCCCACAGAAGTCACCAAAATGTTGCCCAATTTTTCCATGCTATGCAATTGGGCCTAATTCTGTGTTTGCCGCCCAAAAATGGCCAAGACCCTTTTCAAAGTCTTGCTTTTTGTCTCATCACGCAATCGCGATCCATTTAAATCAAAGTCTTTTAAGTTGGCGATCGCGCGACGAGTCGAGAAAAGGGGTCATCGCGCAATCGCGAGCCATATATGTCAATTCATTCAAGCTGCGCGACTGAGCGGGTGCAGCGCAGAAGGTGTATCGCGCAGTCGCGATGTCTGTTCCTTGCCAGGTTTCAAAGCTGCGAGTCGGCGATGAGTAAAGTAAACAAATGTCACGCACTCGCAAACAGTCATAAAGTGAAGTTTGCAGGCCCGCGAGTTGGCGATGAGTTCAGAGCAGAAGGCCATCGCACACTCACCGACCAATGAAGATAAAGGGCAATAAACTTGTGAGTGTGCGACCGAGGAAAGAAGTGGTCATCGCTCACTCACCGAGCAATGACGATCAAGGTAAAGCAGCTCGCGAGTGAGCGATTGGGGAAGAAGAAGGTGTCGTCGTGCACTCGCAGCAGGGGGTAAGGTAAAATTTTAGGGTCAGCGGCCGTGCGACAGAAGGATTTGTTCAGCTCGTCACTCAGTCACTGCGGCAATGAGATAAAAGAAAAGTAACTCGTGAGTTAGCGACAAGCAAAGAGGAATGGTCATCGCGTAGTCACCGAGCAATGAGGTGAAAGAGAAGGCAACTCACGAGTGAGCGACTGGAAGGAAGAAGTGTATGGTCGCGCACTCGCGCATGAAATGTAAGAAGAGAATAAAGGCTCACAAGTTTGTGACTGAGTAAAAAGACAGGTGTCGTTGCTCACTCACACATGCGAAAAGGACAGAATACGTAGAACAGAGATATTTTTCTCGGCTTACAGTAGTTTCAGAGGTTCGTCAGAATTATAAAATTGAAGGAAATTATGCACAAAATAGTCTGCTGATCTCTGATTAGATTTGTTTCAATATCGGTGAACAGAGAGATCATATTGTTCTCAGACGATCTAAATCAGATATTTTACAGGTGGGAAGATCAGATTTTTGAAAAGGTCAGAGGGTGCATTTTTGGAGGCTGCAGAACAGTTATTGCGTTTAAAAGACTTTGGTGATTCTTCTAGAGCGATAAGACCGTTTCTGTAGAGGAGCATTTATGTTGATATTTTGAAGGGATGACTTTCAGAGCTAAGCGATGGCTGGACAAGCTAAAAGATCTGATCAGGAAGTTATTTCTCACCAAAAATGCAGTTGGCTTTGAAATTGTATAAGTATGAGTTGAAGACTCATTTTATGGGCTTCTTCTTCCCTTTGGCTTGTTTGTTTTGTAACTTGTTTTAAAGTTCCTGACAGAGGTAAAGAGAATTTGTAACTCATTATGAGAAATAATATGTAGAGCTTGAAGTTCTTACCAATTTATTGAATTGTGTCAGCCTTGCCTCTTTTCTGCTTGTTGTATGCATTGTAGATGGTAGATGGGTTAACTATGAAAGATTTTATTCCCTCTTAATTCTGTCCCTTTGTAGCATCTACTTGCAGAAGAGTATGTTTGCTTGCAGGTTGTAACTTGTGTCTTATGATTGAGCTGTTAACTGTGAAGTCTTTCCTCTTAGCTGGTTTAATCATGACCTTGTTATGAAATATTTATGCATGCCTATACAGGAGATTTGTGTTTTACCTCCAATTCAAAGTTAGTTGACCCAGGGCTTTATCCTCTGTGTGTTATGTTTTCATGTCAAAYTYGGTGCATCACCTAGTAGGTAGTTTGCTTTTYAGTTATTTCCCTTTCCATGCAATCCTTCTACCCCTTTTCCCCTCAAGTTTACTTTCCTGTTTAAAAGCAAGTTAAGGTGATTATCCAAGAGGAACCAGCCTAGAATCTGGAGGTTTCATCTCAATTAGCATGAGGTCCCACAACCTTGAGATGACTCCCCTGTTATACTGGATTATCAAGACCAAGAGAGCTTGAGATCAGAGGCACAAATTCAGTGCATAACAGTCACACAATATGTGTAAGTCAACTAATGCTTAGTCTATTTACATAAGTGATAGCCCTATGTGTTGATCATTGAGACCCCTAGTTATGATTTCTCCTGACCAAAAAGGAAAGGATGACTCTTGTGTCGAGTTATACAAGTGAAAACAATCACTTTCAGGACATTACCTCTTGTGTGTGTATGTGAGGCTTCTTGGTTTTCCTTGCTCTCTCCCTAAACTATAAATATGAAGATATTTTTGAAGTTCTTGAAAATGGTGTAATTGTGTTTTCTCAAATTGGAACTATGGTGTGAGTAATGCACTTAAGGTTAAATATCTATTTCTCTGCATGTGTGAAGCAAGAGAGGAAATAAATCTCCATGATTTATTGGTGTAGTTAATTGATGATCAACTTTTACACTAAGGATATGAATATACATGCCAAAGATTGAGGCTAGGATGAATGGAAATTATATATGTATGTACGATATTGTGCAATGATATAATTTGCATGTGTGATGCAAGGGAAAGAAAATGAAATGATGAGATAGGTCATTTGAGAAAAGTATTGCGGAACTAGATCTTCATGAGATTCTTGGGAAAAGAACCTAACATGTCATTTAAAAACAAAAAAAAACATGAAATTTTCTAAATGTAATTGCATGCTGCAAAGATATTAAAAAAATAGAGAGAATTATCAATGTTATGTTGCATGAAACAATGGCATGTGATGCTATATAGTGATGTGATCTTTGGGATGTATGTTTTTCAAGTGTTTGGTCATGTTCATATGCGCACCTTGGACGTAAGGTGTCATGTAGCTTCTACTCCCTCTTTGTGGCTATTGATATTCACTCTGTATATGTAAATTGGTTTTCATTTTGGTTATGTTATTTTTGACTTTGAAAGTGATGAAGGACTAGCTTTAAATTTTAAGTTTCTTGTTACTATCTAGCCAACAATTTTTTGTGTATTTATCGAATATGGTTCTTGTTCACATTTATTTCTTTTGATTTTGCTCATCTTTGTGATATTGAGTTGAAATTTGAGAACTTTGGATTTGATATTTCTTATGATCTTGAGGTGGATAGGATGTGTATTTTATGTTTCTAGTCTTGTGATGTGAAGTGATGTTCTGTATCATGTTCAATGTGGAACATTGATAGAATGTATAAGGGAGTAGATTGCGAAAAACATACCATTCTTATTCTTGCAATCAAATTTTGCTTGAAATATATAGATTATCAATTAAGAAATGTTCAAAGTAAATTAGCATGCATGTAGTTATGAATATTAAATATGCATGAAATAATTAGTATTGATCAATATGCTTTCATGTGAGTTTCGATGCTACGAGGAGCACTGCATGGATATTCTTGAGATGAAGGATTCCATGAGAAGGGTACATTTTATGGCCCTAGTATGATATTACTAGTATATGGATTATTATGCACGAGGCATTGCGTGAAATTATATTGATGTAATTGAAGTTGATGTATTATTTTGATGCACTCGATGTTCGACGAGTAGGTCAACATCTCTTGATGAAAATGGGATAGAATTATTTTAGGTTAATATACTATTTGTGTTCTTGACAAAATGTCAACACTCTTTTCTCTTATGTATTATGTTTCATTTGTCTAGTAGGGTTGAATTATGTGATTTATTACACTATGAATGCAGTTGTCCATGATGAAAGGCATAATTCCTTTGACTAGCTGACTTGTTCTACGATTTCAACACTTGTGTTTAATGCATTATTGCATGAAAATAAAATATATGCGAGTAGGTCGGCATATCTTGATGAAAATGGGCTAGAATTACTTTGTGTTAATATACTATTTGTGTTCTGGACAAGATGTCAACACTCTTTTCTCTTATGTATTATGTTTCATTTGTCTAGTTGGGTCGAATTATGTGATTGCTTACACTATGAATGCAATGGTCCATGATGAAAGGCATAATTCCTTTGACTAGTTGACTTGTTGTGTGATTTCAACACTTGTTTGTAATGCATTATTGGATGAAAATAAAATATATGATATGCATGAGTTGCATCATTTTTACTTACTAAGTATGAGAATTGGCAAGCTTACCTTCTAGTGATGGGTGTTGAATTTGGGAAAAATAGGGAAGGGTAGAAGTGATGTTTTATTTTCCACTCTACTTGCCAGTAGAAATCCGGTATTAAAATACTTTGGCCAAAGTTGTTTGCATATGTTTTCTTGAATATGTTGCCTATGTTTCATCTCACTGCCACATCTGTGATTATGTTCTACATTAGGCATATGTTCTTTGTAGTTAGTTTTGTGGCTGCACCAGATTCCCCCTGGGTTTTGTATTTTTTTATAGGCTGCGGGGTTGGGAATTTTGTGAGGAGGTAGAATCCCAAGGAAGTGTAAGGCTTTATGGTTGGGCAGAAAAATGCCTAAACCACACTCTCGTCTCGAGATAGCTAATGGAAAGTTGTCTGAGGGCTTATGAGACAGGGACCTATAGAGGGACATTTGTCTGAGGGCTTATGAGAAAGGGATCTATAGATGGACATTTTTCCAAGGGATTATGAGACAAAGATCTATATATGGAATTTGTCCAAGGGCTTATGAGATAGGGATCTATAGAGGAATATTTGTCCGAGGGCTTATGAGACATGGATATATAGAGGGACAGTTTGTTTGATGAAACTTATGTATCTTATTTAATGATTGAACTTAATGGTCTTTATTTTGATGTATATTCTTCATGTATGACATACTTGATGCATTTGATTTTATGTGATGAAGAATTATCATGATGCATTGAAATACTTATGCCCAGATTAAGCACAGTTATATAGATGAAATTATGAATGCTTATTTATGTTAAGATGTAATAGTTATTACACTCACACTATCTTAGAGATGTCAACATATTTGTTATGATGTATTGAGTTAAAATTTCTCTATTAATTCCTATTGTGACGAGATGGGCATGAGGGCCTAGGTCACATAAATGGAAACTGGATCCACTAATCTTATAGGTGATTTGTGAGCATGCATGACTAATTTTCTCACTTAGTGCACACCACATGTTTTAGATGGTATGTATAATGATTTACATTATTTATTTGAAATCAATTTATGATCTAAATCTAAGTTGAGTTAAGAAATTATAATCTTTATATGATTATGTTGCCCCTTGATATTAAAATTTAAAATATTTCTCATTTTGAGGTGTTGACATTGTGAATGAGCTAAAAGTATTGTGAGTGTAAACATATGAGTATGATAGGAAATTAATATGAAGGATCCAATAATGTGGTCAATTAAATGGGATGCAAAGGTATGGTAAAGAAAGCACAGGTATGTGTGTTCTTTATTGGGATTTTAAGGTATATGCAGATCTATTTATGAAAGCGTTGAAATAAGAGAATGGTAGATTTGATTTGATTATGATAATGACTTGAACTGATGCTTTGGTGTTGTTCCTATGAACAGATGGAATGACACATCATAAGAAAGGGGAATATTTTTGGAGAGAGGTATCCTAACCTTGAAAATCTAGAAGGTAGTAATGGAATTCACACACTCACTAGAATTTATCTATGATGCTTGGTAACAAAGTTTTATTTGGTGCTTTCTTTAAATGTGTGCATACAATATCTTTACGAAAATGATTTAATGAATATGTGTGTTACTTTAATAAAATTTTATAAATTGACATTTTCAATACATGGAGAAATGAAAATTAGAGCATAAATTCCACAGCAAGTCAAATTCATGATATTGCTATTAGGACAAATAATTCTCAATGATTTTCGCATTCTTACACTATCCTGAATGTTGTAAAAACAAAGAAAAGATAGATTGCATTTAACAAATTATTTCCCTTATGTTTTTATTATTTCTCTTATGATATGTTCCTATTGATGCATTGGGATGATGCATTGTTTAAGCGGGAAAGGATGTAATAACCCAATTTTCCATTTTTTAATTATTGGTGAAAAAAATGGATTTCAATTTTTATTATAGAAAGTTAAAACTTCATTCACATATGTTAGTCCCGGATGTGAATGAAATAGTTAAAGAAGAAACAGAGAAGAATATAAAAATCTAAAAACCATTTCTTGAAGGGGATTTTGAGGGATACACTTGGTGGCATCATTTTATTGGGGTTCTTTATTCTTATCGGGGGGAGTATGAAAACCGTAGGGGATATTTTTTGGGGGGGAATAGATGTGTGAGCCAAGAGAACGGGGATTTTACTCTGTTCAAACCATTTTTGGATCATATATGAGTAGAGGAATGGAAAGAAATAGGAAACTCTATCAAAGATACCATTTTTCATTATTTCTTCTTAGTTGTACTTTCAGAGGCTATCCTTCTTATATGCTATTTCAATCTTAGCTAAGGATAGTTGTAGAAACCATAGAGATACCTATTTTATGTGCTACAGGAGAATGAGGTTAAGTGTTTGTCAGAGCTCACTTTAGAGAGATAGATATTTGGAATTAAGAGCAAAAATAAGCGCCTTCTATTGAGCGGAAAGGAAAAATCATGGCAAGAAGTGGAGATAGGAGACATCATGCTATTTTGGTTCCTATCCCTGCCTGAGGGCATATCAACCTTTTGATGCTACTCGCCAAAAAGCTGGTTGAACACAGATTTGTTACCACTTTCCTCCATACCAATTACCACTATTATCGTATTATACAGGCCAAAAAATATATGGACAAATACTCTCTTTCTGAGCATGGTAATATTCACTGGGTAGTCATCCCAAACAACTCTCCTCCCACCGATACTCGCACAGACATTGTCAAGTTGTTGTAGGTGGCAGAAAACATCATCGTGTCCTTCATTGATAAACTAGTTTGGAAGATGAGAAGGCAGGACCCTCAGGACGACATCTGTTTGATAACGAACTGAATGGATGCCGTGTCAGCGAGATGGAAAAGTTCATGGATGCTTCCCTTAGGGAAGAATGCAGATCTCTGTGAGTGTTGTAGGGTGCCTTCTGATGATCCTAGTATATAGCTTATTTAAAGGTTAGTATTTTAATTATATTATATACATAAGATTTTGTGATAAATTTTTTGTTCATTTTCTGAATGTTATGCCATGCCGAGAGCACACTGGCAAAGAATTTATTTTTGTGAATTGGGAGATCTATTTTCTTGAAAACTTGTTGTTATTGTATTCTTTGTGTTGACATATCCTTGAAACTTTATATCATACAGTTCTCATACCTTTTGTGTGCTTCTAAGTATCACATGAACATCTACCACCTTATTTCCACCAATAGTTTTTGACAAGAAAAAATGCATAGTGGTTTCTTATACATTGGACGTATTAACTTCACCTATTGGGGCATTGTGTTTCCTTGTCTAATATTCTATCATGTACATTCTTTCAATGTTCATCTATCCTTTGTCATGTGTAAACTTCTTGATTCCTTTGTTAGGCCATGCACTTTGGGGTACCGATTGGTTAAATTATGGATTTGGTGGTATTCTTTCCAGCTGTGATTCCCTTTCCAAGGCTTATTTAACCAACCAATCAATTGTTGTGTTGGTTTTTGACTTACCTGAATGATGCCTTATGATCCATATTTTTTGTATAGAATCTAAGACCCAAATTTTGGAATAAATCCATATTATTAGAGAGAAGTCTAGAACTATTTTCTTTATGTATAAATGGATAAATGGACTGATCAATTAAGAATATTCCATTTTATAGTATAAGATAGATCAGATAAATTAATTATTTTGATATTTAGCTTTCCACTTGATACTTATCGAGTTGAATTGAAGGAGAAACTGTGACATTAGTTATGCTGAACTTTTATTAAGGATATAAATGACACATAAGTTAATCCTTTCAAATCTATCAAGTTAGAATGTTCATACTTTTGACAATAGTGATACAAAGCCAATGAGTGTTCTGTGGCCTTATAAATGAAGTCCTAATAGGAGCATAATACCAGTTCTTTATGCAAAGATTGTGTTCAATCTACTTACAAAATTTGATTTATCTCTTATCTAACTGTCACACATTTATGAAATCTCTGATGCTTGTTTAATGTAGAATTGAGAACTTGAGGTCTTCGATACTGATGTTATAAGGATGATGCTTTCAATTGTATAATTATTCTTGGGAAATATGATAGCTTTTGTTATCTTTTGATAGGAATAGGATAACTTTGCATGACTATGAGTATCTTTGTGGATTTGCATATGGATTCCATGAACTCTATTTGATTGTCCTATCTTAGTTTTGAAAGGAATATTTCTATAGGGGAAGTGTTTTGGATTTGTTGATGTACTTATATGTGTAATTCAAAGACAAGGAGTATGATGCTTACTGAGTTTTCGGTAATTCTCTATTGTAACACTGATTGCACAGTTCTGATTTTGGAATCATCTTTGATTGTTCTATATGAGATGGAAATGAGAACTTCCAAATGTTTTAGACTACTCAGAGAAGGATGTTATTTGATAAGGCATTAGAATTCTTTAATTTCCTCATATAAAGTTTGTAAGTTATATGCACCAATTCCATTACTCCTATCAGTTTTTCTTTTTTAGACTACCTCGAGCTGGGCTAGGTATCTTTCATGTCAGCAAAGATTTTGGGGAAGTGTAACTACTTCATGGTAGGGTGGAAATGCACTCCTACAATATTCTCACCCTCATGTTTTATGTGTAACATATATCTGAAGCCCCTATCAGGAAGGGCATACACTTAATTATAAATTGTAATTTTTCTTAATTATTACGGCGGACTATTATGTGTTTGTATGGTAATTCTTTTCTCAAACAAGCAGAATATTCTTTCGGAAGACATAAAATATATTTATTTTTTGATTTTTCATATAGGGGATTGATTCAGTGGACCAGTTTGATGTTCAAGTACTCCTCATCAACAGTACAACTACATCATCAACTCCACAAATTTTAATGAACTATGTCTGCACTAGTGGAGTAGTGTCATTTTTTCTATCATGGAAAAAATTTTGATCCATGTATCTTCAAAATTTGAAAATTCTACATAACATGAGTCCATCATTAGCAGATTTTACAACTTTAACATGCTTCATAGTTCTTCTCTTCTTAGCTCTTTTTTTGAGGATATTTTTTTCCCACTCGATGTTTTATCTTCTCATTTTATGAGAGTTTTCATTGTACCTCATTAGGCTAGTAGTTGGGACCCAAATTTTATATTGTCCTCCTAAATTATGCTTAAGGTAGCATGTTAGTGTATTTAGTTAATTATAGTTTTACTTATTAATCATACTTAGTCATCCCTGTCCATTTAACACTTGTCTACACAAGTTGTCATTGTTTAGGAGTTGTTAAACAGGTGTTTAGAGAGGTTTCAATTCCATTTCAACACCTCATCCTAGGTTTGTGGCAGACAACTTGCCACCACTCATTGAGTATTGAAGTTGACTTCTGATTCAACTCAATCACTCACATCTATATGTACTTACTTCTCCAATCAATGAAATGGTTGACTTTGTGCTTCTAATTTATCTCTTCGATTCTAGGTTTTTACACTTTTTAATTTTAGAAAAAACACATTTTGTTATAGAAAGTAGAATTTCTTTTGAATCAATCAGTCAACTTAATGACGCCATTAAAATCCTTAAGATTAAAGAAAACCTTAATCTACATGCTACCCAACTGAATTTGATTCCTAATTTCTCCGAAACTAGCATGTCGAGAGATAACTAGTTCCCTATCTACTCATCTCCCGCCTAAGAAAACATATTGAAGGATATGACTAAACCGCGCAAAACCCAGAATCCTATTAAAATATTTACCCTTTTAAGACTAAAAAGAGGAGTAGAAATATGAATTTTTTAAATATCTATAACCAAATCTATAATATGTTATTGAAGCCCTCATTTTACCACCTTAGATACATCAAATATACAATATATTGTCGAAACCCTCATCATACTGCACAAGTCTATCAATATTTCCCACTCTAATTGTGTGTCATAGAAAAACTTATGAATGGCTCAACCCTAGAGGGAGCCACATTTATCCCCATATTTAAGTTGAGAGGCTGCCAACAGTGGCAACAAGTTTGTTTGTAAACATTTGACCTTTTTGAAAAAAAATTGGTAGTCATTTACATATTTTATAAAATAAATTGACAATAAAGATAATATATAAAAGTAAGTGATTACACTGAGAGGCATCTACAGTGACATCAAAAACCTTTTTCAATTTATACTTTTCTATTTTAAATTGACATGCATCTGTTGGTTCAAACTTTTAAAGTGTGAAGATTATCTGCCTCTGTAATTTGCCAAGCATCTAAAGTTGTATCAAATGGAATTTGCATATTATTGGCATTATAAATCTTACATTAAGTAAATGGTGAGATTGGAATAGCTTAACATTATATCTTTTTAGATATAAATTATTTTTATCAACACACAATACGTATTCACAATCAATGTTTTGAATTTTAAGCTTTTTTAATCCTCAATCTTGATTTAAAACTAAGAACACATTTTAATGGATGGAGAAATAAATATACTCTCATATTTGGTACTCTGGTGACTTTATTTTGATGTAAAAATGTGGATATAATTTATAAGAATGATATCACATTCTGACGGGTTGAAAATGCGTTTGTCATTTCTTATTTTCTAGGAGTTGATGTTGTATATTTCCCATGGAATTTGAAGTTGTAAATATGATAAAAACTAACCATGGTTTCATCCTTATGGTAATGGGAATGTAGATTGACTATTTTCAAGGGGATATGTCAAATCACATTGAAGGGGAGTAGCTCGGTGAAAAGTGAGGTATGAGTTTCCCTTATGTTTCATTTAAGTATTTGAAGTTCAAAACTCAACTAAAAATTATAATATAGTTATAAAAGGGTTGAAACATTCTAATCTTATCTTCCTATGATTTTTGTAATTGTACAACTAGAGCGTTCATTCCAAGAATAAGTTTTTCCTTTGTGTGAATTTTTTATTTTTCTAGTCACAATGCAAAGATTAGAGGAGTTTTTAGTGGCATGAACAATTTTAGTCTCACGGTCAATTCCCTTAGAGGAGACAGATTTAGCATTTCATTCGAAACAAGAAACAACTTGTGTGGGTATCATTTTATTTTGGGTTTTAAAATTCAAGCATATCCACATGATTGACTTAAAATGTTAATTTCGGTTAGTGCAGGGAGCGTTTTATCTATGAAACTTTGGTTCTTGTCAAAAAAAGACATCAAGAAATATAAAAATTCTCTAATTTTGGTAGACAAAGGAATATTTGAAGATTAAAAAATTTAGATATACTGAATTTCATTAGAGTGAAGAGGTATTTGATGAGACAAATAAAGATGACAAGAATCTTATGTGCTCATCGAGATGCTTGAGTGAATTGAGTATGGAATATAAATATTCTTTAAGCATTTTTAAGAGATGTTGTTAATATTAAATTATATTATATAATTTATGGTGGACATCTTTTGTACTTGTTTAAAAATCTTTTGTATTATCTCAATTGTTACTTCATATTTTGGTATTCTAGTGGCTATATTTTGATGTAAAGACGTGTATATAATTTATAAGAATGATATCAAATTTTGGTGGGTTGAAAATGTGTTTATCATTTCTTATTTTCTAGGAGTTTATATTGTATATAAGTTCCCATGGAAGTTTAAGTTGTAAATATGCTAAAAACTAACCATGGTTTCATCCTTATGATAATGAGAATGTAGATTGACTATTTTCAAGGGCAAATGTGAAATAACATTGAAGGGGAGTAGCTCAATGAAAAGTGAGCTATGTTTTTCCCTTATGTTTCATTTAAGTATTTGAAGTTTAACACTCTACTAAAAGTTATAATATAGTCATAAAAGGGTCGTAACATTCTAATATCATATTCCTGCAATTTTTGTAATAGTACAACTAGAGCGTTCATTCCAAGAAGCGGGTTTTTACTTTATGTGAATGTTTCATTTTTCTAGTGAGAATGCAAATATTGGAGGAGTTTTTAGTGGCATGATCAATTTTAGTGTCACAATCAATTTTAGTGTCGCGATCAATCTTAGTGTTAGGATCAATTCCCTTAGACGAGATGGATTTGCCATTTTATTTGAAGCAAGAAGCAACTTCTGTGGGGTTTCAAAATTAAAGCATATCCACATGATTAATTTAAAATGTTAATTTTGGTTAGTGCAAGGAGTGTTTCATCTATTGCACTTTGGTTATTTTAAACAAAAGACTTTAAGAAATATAAATACTCTTTAACTTTAGTACACAAAGGAATATTTTAAGAGTAAAAATTTCAGATATGGAACCAAATTTCATTGGAGTGAAGAGGCATTTGATGAGACAAATACAGAAGACAAGAAGCTCATTGTGCTCATCGAGATGCTTGAATGAATCGAGTATGGAAAAGAAATATTCTTTAAACATTTTCAAGAGATATTGTTACTATTAAATTTTATTATATAAGTTGTGGTGGATTATCTTTTCTAGTCATTTAAAAATCTTTTGTATTATATAAATTGTTACTTCAAAGTATTAGTTTTTTTGTTAGGACCGAGAAAATATGATTGGTTGTTCTGTATCTAAAGGCAATATTAGGATGGAAGGTGATGTATTTGTTCAAGTGAGTTTTGTACATTATGTGATGGGTTCTCCAGAGATTTTTTTTTTAAAAAGTAGGATCTACATGAAAGAATATTTTTTTTAGTGTATGATTAGGGTAATTTATTCTGTGTGAATAGTAAAACTCTACCGTTTGAGTCAAACGGTAGGCTTATTTAATTAACTTATTCAGTTAGACTTAGATTGGAATTGAATTTTTCTTTTCTCAACCTTACATTTTTTTAGAATTGATATTTGTTTTTATAAAAAAAATTTAAAATATAAGTATGTTAATTAGCCCCCAGCAAAAAGTTATTTTGTCTTCCTTGTTAAGTTTCTACTTGTTTACTATTGTTCACCCCTATTTTCTTTGAGAGATTTTCAGTTAATCTAATCACTAATCTCTAAATATCATCAAATTTTTAAGACATCTTTAACATGAATGTTTTACAAATTGATCTGATCACTCTCTGCGAATAGACTACCAAAATATGTGACCAATAAATGGAGCGAAACATCATTTCGCCAACTATACTCTGCATTGCCTTATAACTCTTTCACTTTTTCATGAAACTCAAGGGCTACGTTAAATCTTGTATTTATAAAATGTTTGATAATTGTTTATTCTTGTATTTTATTTATAATTTTCATTATATTATTATAATAAAATAAATCTTTTAGTTAAGTATTGAAATGGGTATTTATATTAATTATAATAAAATAAGAAAATTGAATAAAAAGGATGCATAGATATAGTTGTATTTCAAGTAGTTTGTCAATTTGAAAAAAAATAAAAAAATATTAACATAACAGAAAACAAGAGCATTGTTAAGATTATACTTATTAGTGTATATTTCTTCAAGAGATTGATTGGTAGTCTAAGTCAAAATAAAATAGAACTAAATTATATTTTTAATTTTTTATTATTTAACATAAATATATATAGATTTTATAGTTAAAAAATTAATATCTATTTAAACTATTGCATATACACACATTATAGTTGTTACTATTTGAATTTTTTTATATAAATTTAAACTTTAAAATATGTTTTTGATTAGAAAAAGCAGCCAAGACAAGGGGGTTGACTTGAACAGACATAGCCAGCACGAGAAGTGCAAACTACCAGCAGACAACCAATACAGCATAGGGGTCAAAACACCCTCACCCAATACCCTTTTTTAACATCAAAAACCAGAAAATAAAACTAACAAGCCCCAACTCCACCATGGAGCTGGTAACCAGCTTGCACTCCCTAACAGACCCCAGCGTCGCCTTGGAGTTGGTAACCAATCTGTGAAATGAAGTATCTAAGTACTTGACATTAAAGTAGGAATTATGAGTAACAGTAAAGCAGGAATTAAAACTAAACCAGTAGCAAGCGTAATCCCTAACAGACCTCAGCTTCACCATGAAGCTGGTAATGAGTCTATGATAGTAAGTTTCAAAGTAATTAACATAAAAGCAGAAATTACTTTTAGTATCAAGGGAATTAGGTCTAAACCCAATGTAAGAGTTCATCAGAATCACAGTAATGCCCTCAATGGCTAGCCAACAAAAATCAAAGACAAAGAAAAGCATGGAAAAAAGAGGAGGTTAGTTGGGGTTTTTACCCCCATTGTCCAACAATAGCTTGAGCCAATCCTCTGCAAGGAATCGGAACAACTTCTCATTTTTGTGTTCTTCCTCCTGGGTAGACCCCTTTGCCATTTGCAGGAGCTAGAGAGTGGTAGCCGCCAAGTGCATAACGTTCACCGTGAACCCAGCAACTTTGTTGAAGATTTCATTCAGGTGTTTAATTTCCTCCTTAACCACTACCAAATCCATTTTAGAAACTGAGTCTAGGGAGGAATCCTAAAGAGTTTTGGATATGGGAAATTTCATTCACCATAGCCCGAAGACTCTCAGTCGTCCTATCCTTAACTTCCAGGGATCCAATTTTGGTTTCCACCTCTATCTTGGGTTCCTCCGCTGCCACCTAAGGGTTCGCAGACAACAGGGAAGTGCTCCGCAAGTCCGCATTCTTATCTTTGGAAAGCTTCCCCTTGGATAGGTCCATGATAGGCATAGTGAAGCTAGTCGAGACTTTGGGAGAGTCGAGGCTCTTCTTATCCCCACCCAGATCTTGAGGGACTTTGCCTTTTTCTTTCTCCTTGATTTTTCATTTTTCCCTCTTCTATTGTTTCCACTGGTGTTTCTATTTTTAACCTCCTCTGAATCTTTTGTTTCCTCCTCTTCATTGTACCATTTCCTAACCGCTTTCTGCTTGAAATAGGTTTTGGCAATTCTATGGGACCTCCGTCTTTCCTTAGTATCTTCCTCATCCTCCTCAAACTCAATGGTGATTTGGGCGCCACACATGGACCCAGCGTTTATCTTTTAATCTAGATTTTTGGATGAAGATGAGGGGTTAGAAGAACCCGTCGCCTCCATAGTGCCCTTCGGTGTGGTAATACCCTGTAGAGAAACAATTCTGGGGGGACACATGGAAAGGTGGAAATTATAGAGGTGGAGGATAAGCCCTTGGTGGAGGATACAATAATTTTTCTTGGCTTTTAAATTTTCTCTCACATCTAAAACTGAGGTTTCAAGAGAGTGAAGAAGGTAAAATGGGAAGGATGTAGTATCATTGTACCTGAAGTGATTAAGCAGGGGAAAGTGGTAGTTGTAGCAGGTGCTGAAGCGACCTTCCAAGGTAATGTACTTCATGAGAATGAGGAAAATATCATTCCATGGGCTAGGAAACTCCTCCCTTTTAAATCCTCCATGGATTGGAACTGGAATCTCCATTTTCTTGAAGAATCTCGCCTTACCAGTGTCGTCACAGCTCTTCATAATATTTTTCCACTTTTTCCCCTCTATGGAGAGCCCCATAGCCTGAGCTATAACTTCTTCATTAACCTCGAAGGTAATTCCATTTACAGTAACTTTGCGCTCAGTCCATGTTTTAACCAGTTGCATGAAGAATATTTCATCACAGCCTCCCATAGCTTCCATGTAGGGGTAAAACCCACCTTCCTTTAGATAGGTTACCGCGCACTGGTTTTTGAGAAACCTAGCCTCAGTCCTAAGGGGTTCCACCCTCACCATATAGCCTCCCATATCAGAGCTATACTCAGGATTAATCTTAATCTGTATCTCCACAGAAATAACACCTTTCACACCACCACCAAACACTCTCCAAACCAGAGTCTTGCGGAAGCTACTAACCCAAAACTGAAGGACAAAATTACACACGATGAAAAACTAGTTGGGAATAAAATCCAACTTTTTGAAATGACAAGTACCAGTCACAAGATTAGCTGGAGTAATTTTAGAGTTTTCACATATCTTGTAATGATTTCTTTCCCCATAATTAATGCACCACCTAGCCCTATCCATCTTGTTCAGCATATCCTATCTCGTGTTATTCTCCACATCAGTTCAAAATTTAAAAATGCCTATACTTTTCCCTAAATTGGAGTTAATAGCCTATCTTTTCAAACTTCTACAAATATTAAAAGCATTTCCCATCATTTTTTGAAAATTTGAATTCCGCCCAATCCTCGTGATTCTATCCGTCACCTCACCCATCCAATCATATTCGAGCTTGTACTTCATGGGTTAAGTATTTTCTTTTTTGACAAGCAAGGCAGTTTGCTTGGAAAGGGAGCCCAGGTTTCTCCAGCATCTAAGACCATGTTGATTAAGCCCCGTGGCTGCTAGCTTGTCAACCACTATATTTCCCTCCCAGAAAATGTGTTGTAATTTAAACTCGTCGAATCTGGGGAGAAGCGACTAGATGTCCTGCACCAGATAGGACAGTTTCTAGCCAACTTTAAAGTTTCCTTTAACCATCTCAATAATGATTTTGGAGTCCCCCTCTATAACCAGTCTTTTAACTCCCAAGGTAACCGCCACCTTTAGGCCCCATAAGAGGGCATAGATTTCTTCCATGTTATTTGACCCCAATCCAAGGTTTATCACATAAGAAATGATCATCTTGCCATTATTTTCGTGGAGGATACCCCCACCCATAGCAGACCCATCAGTTGTAGCTCTGTAAAATTTTAGTTTGGTGATAATTTCCTCTGGGGGGGTCTATTTGGTATTTCATCTAGCCACAACCTTGGATCAGTCAAACTTATAGAGGGAGGGAGGTAGTTTCCAATCCTTAGCAATTACACAGTCAAGACTCCTGGGGGGAGGTGGGAGGTTTCCAATGCTAGGTAGAAAGATTGTCCTTCAGCAAATTTACAGCTAGACATGCCATCCCCTCAGTATAATTTTCCTCCCCTCTAAACATCCGGTTATTCCTTTCCTTCCAAAGGTTCCAACAGATATGCGGTGGTAACAACCTCCAAAGGGTGTTGATGAGTGAGTGCTTCCCAAAGTTTCCCCAGTTGCAAAAAAATTGGTCCAGATCCTCCATGAAGAGCCAATTCAGTCTCATAATACTCAAAATTTTGGCCCAGACTAGGGTCGTGTAAGGACAGTGGATGAGAATGTGGTTGATAGATTCTGAATGAATTTTTCAAAGAGCACATATGTTGACTAAATGTATCCCCCTTATCTGTACATTATCTAGTGTAAGTATTTTACCATGAAGGGCAGTAAACTAGAAGAAATTGATCTTGGGGATTAATTGGGGAGTCCAGACTTTCCCCCAGCTCTTTTCATCCGCCACAGTCTTCAGATTGGTTAGATAAGCAGACTTCACAGTTATTTCCTCAAAATTGTTACGACACCAAATGGCTTTGTCTTCAGTTTGGGAAATAGGAATTCTGACGCCTTCAATAAGCTTTTGGATTTCTTATATATAAGGCGGGACTTGTGACTGGTCCTAGAAAGCATTAGTGAGAGCTTTCCAATTCTTACCTTGAGAGATCTAATTGTTGACTTTACCTCCAAAGTGGGAGATTAGTCTATCCTTGAGTGTACCAAACTTTGTCTGTCCCAGGGGTTTTTCCCCCACCCACCAATAATCCCATAAATGGATGTGAGTGCCATTACTGACCAACTATTTTAGACCTTTGAGGAGACTTCCTTTTCTTTTATAGATGAAACTCCATATTTTTGAGCCAGGGGGAAGACTTTGCCCATAGGGGAATTGGTCATTGTAGCAATATTTGGACTTCATAATCCTGCACCATCCAGAAGTTCCTCTAAAGAGCTGCCAGCCCAATTTATAGATGAGAGCTTTATTCAGGTCCTTGATTTTTCTCACTCCCATCCCTCCGACCAACTTTGGCTGGCAGACAGCGTCCCATTTGACTAGGTTCATTCTAGCCTTTTCCTCTGTCCCAGAACAAAGAAAAACTTTCTAGATTTTTTCTAGCTTCTTTGTATTCCTATCATTAATTTTTAATAGGGACAGGAAATAAACTAGAATACCTTGGAGTGCAGCAGAAAGAAGTTGGAGTTTCCCAGCATTGCTGAGAACCTTACCTTTCCAACTCGCCAATTTATTCTGCATATTCTCTAGAATGGAGTTCCAAAACTTATCAGCAATTTCCTTCACCGTGAGGGGGAGACCAAGATAGGTATCTAGGAGTGAAGCTCCCTTACAACCCAGGCAATTCACAATTAGAGTCTGCATTCTCAGTTTAGTGTTCAAGAAGTAAATTTTTCTTTTGTTGTAATTGATCACTTGGCCTGACGCCAAAGCATATTTTTTCAGTAGTTGTTTGCACTCTCTAGCTTCTCAAATGCAGGCTTTTCCAAAGGGAAACATATCATCAAAAAACTATTGAAGAACTTCTGGGTTAAGGGTGGAAGCCAGTTTAAAACAAGCAATAGATCCAGCATTTTCCAATTTCAGTAAGTTTTGAGCCAGAACTTTAGCCACCAAGAGGAAAAGGTAAGGGGATAGAGGGTCCCCCTAATGTAATCCCCTTTCAGGAGTAAAGGATCCCCAGGGTGTTCCATTGACCAGCACAGCAAAGTTAACCATTTCCACTGCCACCTTTATAATATTGATGAACTTTTCATGAAACCCAAATTTCTTGAGCACCTCATACAAGAAATTCCAAAGAACCTTGTCATAAGCCCTGGAGATGTCCAGTTTTAGAGCCATACCAGAATTCTTACCTTTCTCCATGGAGTGAATGATTTTGTTGGTGGTGATAACAACACCAAGAATTTGTCTTCTCGGGACAAACCCCTTCTGGTTGGGGTTGATGATTTTTGCAAGGAGGGGTTTAAGCCTATTGGTAATGATTTTGGACAGCATTTTATAGGTAGTGTTACAAATACTTATGGGCTGGAAGTCACTCAAGAATTTAGGGTCTGGCACTTTAGGTACTAGGACAATGTAAGTTTTGTTGAGTCTTTTAAGGATACTGTCAGTTCTGACAAAGTTGCGGGCTGCATGGATGAGGTTGTACTTAAAAACCCCCCAAAAGTGCTAGAAGAAGGCCAAGGGAAACCCATCTAGACCCAGGGATTTATAGGCTCCCATGGAGAACACCACCAATTTAACTTTCTGCTCAGAGACCTAAGATAAAAGGGTCTCATTGTCTCCCTCAAAAACAACTTTGGGGATAACTTTAATAAGGGAGTTAAAATCAGCATCCACCCTAAGCTCAGTTGGTCTTCAGAAGATTCCTTGGAAGAAATCAGTAGCATGATTACTAATTTCATCCCCCTTCAAGAGTAGGTTCCCTTCAGCTTCCATGGATTTAATACTATTTCTCCTTTTATGAATGGAGGTGGATCTGTGGAAAAAGGCAGAGTTATAGTTACCTTCCTTTAGCCATTGAACCCGTGACATTTGCTTCCAGAAAATTTTATCCCTCTTGAGGTTTTGTTTCCATTTATTTCTCCATTCTTCCTCCTCCCAGTGCTCCTCCCAAGTTGTCTCCCCCATAGCCATGTCCTTCTGGATGAGGGTCAGTTTCTCCTCAAGATATTTTTTGCATTGGAAGATGTCACCAAACTTGGTTTTACTTCACCTTTGGGCCTCCCTTTTGATGATTTTCAAATTTTTGGCACTTTTGAACATAGTTGTTCCCTTCACCGGGGTATTCCACCATTTCTTAATACATTCTTCAAACTAATTGTGAGAGTGCCACATGATTTCATAAAAAAAGGGATAGGGTCCATTTTGTTTCCTCTCTTCCCAATCATGGATCAAAGAAGAGTTGTCAGAAAATGTTCTTGCAAGGTGTGAGAGGCTGAGAAAAGGAGCAATATCCCAACCCCTGAAACCAACCATCTATCCAGTCTAACTTGTATGAGGTGTCTTCCTATTCTATTGTTGGACCAAGTAAAACCCAATCCCTGCAGGTCCAGATCAGCTAGGTCATTGTGTCTTATAAAATCAGCTAGCTCCTGCATACTTTCCAAGAATTCTTGTGTGCCCCCACTTTTCTTAGAGGGGAATATGGGAGTATTAAAATCTCCCACACACATAGTGGGGTGACATTGTTTATTTTCTATGAGGTTGGAGATTTCCCTCTAGATTCTACTACGTTCCCCTCTAATGTTAGGAGAATAGATATTATACAAGTAACAAGAAATATTATTCCAAGTAAAAAAAACAACAAGGAAGTTATGAGAAAAATCCACAATGTTATTGGATAACTTACAAGGGTTCCAAAGAGTGGCCACACCTCCAAAGGCCCCATCTGCTTCACTATATAGAAAGGCCGCACCTGGCCAAATATTGTCCACCAGCAGAGCAAAGTTTTGATACTTCATTTTCACCTCCTGAATAAGAACCACATCAAAATTGAACTCAAGAATATACTTCTTCAGAGAAAACTATTTTTGCGGGCTATTCATGCCCCTTATGTTCCATGAGAGGAACTTCATCTTTCATTTTTTTTGGAGTCTTCTAGGGTTAATTTCCTTCCATTGGCAATGGCCCTTGCTTCTTCTTTAGCTCTAACCGCTTTCGCAGATGGTCGACCCAGTTTGGTTTCATTCCCCACATCTGCTTTCTTTTTTTTATCCACGCTGTCATCCCCCTTCTTACTTCTAGTTTTCCTTTTCGGTTTTGACAAGTCCAAGAGGCTGGTTGATGGCGGCAAGTCGGACACTATTGGTATTTCAATCACCAACCCCACCCCAAGATGGGTTGGGGATGGAAATCCCCCCAGTCCCTCAAACTACTCAAATCAACAGTTGTTTCAGTCAAAATGCTTCCTGTGACTAGTGCCTTCTTCCCAATGTTGGTTTCTTTATTTTCTGCCCCTTTTGTACTTTCTCTATGAGAGTTGGGGGCCACTTGTAGGTCATCAACCAACTCTCCTTCCTCAAGATCTACCACCTTTTCTACCTCTTTAGCCTTTTCATTCCCCTTCACCCCCGGCCCAGGAGTAGACTCGTGGCCCTCAACAACGAGGGGAGGGGCTTTCGTGGTTCTCGTGGAACCATCAGCCTAGTCCCTAACCTTGTCTTCCACATTCAAGGGTACTGAAGCAAGCTACCGAGAGTCTTTCTCAACAATCTTAGTCTTTGCCTTGCATTCAGTGACCACATGCCCATTTTTACCATATTTTTGGTAGTGTAGAGTAGCATTTTCATACACAATGGCCTAGTTCCAGTTCCCCCATTTGGATTCAAGCATCACAAATTTGGGAGGGGGCTATTCATTGTCACATTCACATAGAATCTTAAAAAAACCAACCTAGTTTTATGAGCGATAACCGTGTCCGCTGCCACATAGCTTCCAAATGAGTTCCTAATCCACCGGAGCACCTTCTTTTCCCAAAATTCAAGGGGTAGCCCGTGTAGTCGGACCCACACCGGTGCTGCTTTCTATAGTTCCACCTCTAGATTGAAGGCTGGCTTCCATTTAGCCATTAACAGAGCATGTTTTCCATAGCACCAGCTTACTGTGGACACAAGAGTGTAGTCCTCCACATCGTTACATCAAAAGAGGAACATCCCCCTAGCATGGCCGAGATAGAAATAGTTCCCTTGATCTTCCATCTAGCTATACATGACCTCCGGACCATATCTATGGTGGGTCAGAAAGTGACAAATCTCCCCACCAGGGCAAGTTGTAGCGATGTAGAAATGCCTTCAACCACACCATCTGAGACAACAATCTCATGGCCAAATTCTCCTACCAAGAAAATAGGGGGTGTAGAGGTGTCAGGAGACTCTTTCCCCAACACCGCCTATTTCCAACCCCCCGCCGGGCCCTCTTTGACTTCTGCAACAATCTTGGGGCAAGAATCCCCACCTTCTAGACACTGCAAATGAGCAGACCGCCCAAAGGCAGAAAAGGCAAGATCCACAACTCTAGGGACCGCTTAGAAGTCACTGCCATCCCTGCAAGAAAGAACAAGGAATAGGTATAGGCATAGAACGTCTGTGCTCCCTGGGATCTGCAAGGGAGTAGAGGTCGAAGCTAGCATTCAAAAAAAAAAACAAGCGGGAAAGTTGCAGAAGTTGCAGAGTGTCTTCAAGTTTTTAAATATTTTCAAAAGTGTCTTCAAGTTTTTTAAAATATGTTTCAAAAACTACACATTCACTTAAAAGTTAGTTTACTAAATATTTTAAATAATCCACATTTTTACTTTATTTTATTCTTTTTGTTCATTGAATGAATTGAATATTTTATTAATATTAAAAGTATAAAAATAACAAATTTTACTTTATTTTATTATAGAGCTATTTTATTAATTTATTCTATTATCTTATAAACATCTTCGAAGCTATAAGCTTACTCTATTGTATTCTCATGCAAATACTTAATTTTAAAAGTGAACCAACACATAAAATTCATCATAGATCTATGATTAAGAACTAAAAAAGGTTTTATATTTAGAATTTTCTCATATTTTCTTGTTATAATTTTTCCTAAAGTGTTATGGTCTGTATGGGCTCTTTTGAGAACGTGTTAGGATTAAAAATCAATAAATGTAAGACGGTAATATTCTGAAAATATTTATGTAAAATGATGGTGTAATTAAGATGTTTTATGACCCTCTAATATGGGTGTTCTCATGATAACTCTAGATGGTCGATATAAATTAGGTTTTTACATAAACATACTACTCTAGCATGCAATTTGAAAGGATTTACAATTTAGTTGACTCATAATATTATAATTTATATTCTCATGCAAATATTCACTTTCCATAGTACCCTAGCATGGAATCAAATCATTCTATTTTTATGTTAATGTAAATTATGTCAATCTAGAGTCACCTTGGATTCTATTTGGTTGGAGCATGGCATCCAACATCAAGGGGATTGAATGAAACCATAAAAGAGACCTATAATGAGACAATAATATATTTTATCAAAGTAGCTACAAGAATGCACTTATCCTAAATTATTTAGTTGGGATCTATAAGTGGATATATGAGTTGCACCACAATGAGATCTGAATTTACAAACAATGCAAGGTAACAGATATATAATTAGACGTCGTAATTATGATGCAATAGTCTACCTAGATATATAATACCCTCAACTCATTTTCAAATAGGATAAAAAACTATTTTGATTAAAAACAGTCTACCTAGGTGCTTTAGAAGGTAAATTACAATTGTATTCTTATGCAAAAATGCTCCTCGATATATGAAAAATAACTAGAAAAAATTTTATAGCTAGAATTGTCTTATATTTCCTTGTAATATTTTTCCCTAAAGTGATATGGTTTGTACGGGCACTTTTGAGAATTTGCTACTTTATGGTTATGTACTCTTTACTCAAGCACCAAGGTAGACTATTTTTATAAATTTAGAAACACAATTTAAAATTAACACGTGTGAGAAGGTAATATGTTAAAAATGATAATGTTAAATGATGGTGTAAATAAGATATTCTATAATCCTCTATTATGAATGTTCTCATGATAAATCTATATGGTTTAAATAATTTAGCTTTACAATACTTAAACATACTACCCTAGGATTTAATTTGAAATGATTTACACTTTAGTTGGCTCATAATAGATTTAAAGGAATTTTTTTTATGTTAGGCATCTATAAATTACTCATAAGTTTTTTTAAAAAAAACTCGACCTTCCATTAAATTTAAAAGAACCAAATTCCTTAGATTGACTACCAAATTATCAAAACTAGAACTCTTTTTTACGCACCACAAAAAAATAGTCTCAAATAATTTTTTTAGTGTAATTATTTAATTTATTTTTACTTTGGCTTATTAAGCCCAATTAGTCATTCATGATCATTTGACACTTGTCTACACAGGTCATCATTATTTAGGAGTTGTCTAGATATGTGATAATTCTATTTCAACACATCACCCTAGTTTTGTAGGTTGTTTTTCATGACCACTCTTGGTTGAGGAGTCCATCCCTACTTTCATGGTTTCACTTTTACCTATATGTAGGGGCTTTTACTTCAGGTTCATCTTCATTTGGTGCATCACCTCAGTATCTGATGTAGCGCAAAACCTTCAGAAACAACAATTCAAGAAAAAAATAAACAATGCCAAAATAACAGAACTTCAAATTCTCATTAACTGCGTCCAACTTACTCTTCCTCTACAATGAAAGAAAACTCCTACTTATTACAATTTTGAAAACTACCATATTTGGCAGATTTTTAGGAAAAATAGATTTTTTTCCATTTTTGTCAACTTTCAAAACTCATCCTATGAATCTTAATTTTTCCCAAGAAAATCCCCCAACTAAGGCAAGATGAATTTCCAACTAACCCACGAAATTAGAAACACGATTATGGATTTATTACAAAAAGAAAAACTCTAAAAACTAGAAAGAAATAGAAAAATTCAACTTTGGAGGCCAATATGAAATTTAAGGCTCCCAAAAAAATGTCAAAATGACCTCCAATAGAGATAGCTAAATTGGAATTTTTACTAACTCTCTCTCACGCATCTTCTTGTAAAATTTCAGCAATAACCCACATTCAAGTCAAAAGTTATGACCTCCGAAAGTTGTTGCATCAGTATCTACAATTCCTCGCAAGGTGTCCTACCTTATGACAATGAAAACATGCCATGTTAGGGTTTATCCATCCTCTTCTCTTGTTCCTTCTGTGCATCAACATGAAATTTGCAGCAATGTGTCCATACCTTCCACGTGATAAACATCAAATTCTTGTAATATAGTCCCATAGTATAGAAATGCCTGCTCAGTTGGTTTTAGCATTCTCTTAGTTAGGCTTCCAATTGTCATTTATTTTCTTTATTCTACACTCTTCATCTTTGTGTCCAAACTTATTACAATTCTTGTAGTAAACATCAAACTTAGGTTTCATTGTGTTGTTAGAAAGATTAGTTCTCCATCCTAATGCTTTACATACCTGTTGCATTTAAAGCAATAAGAATCAAACTTAGGTGTACATAGTAATTTACCTTTCCTGCTCCTACAAACATTAGTAGTATGTCAAGGATTCCCACAATAATTGTAGCTATTTTTATTTTGTTTTAGTGGGGGTGAAGTACTTTCATCTTTATATGCTTTTGATGATTCTCCTTTCTCAGTGGTGCTGTCCTCTTTGAATCCTATTCATGTTTTGTCATTCCTTTGTTTTTGATTCTTCAATTATTGATCTAGGGATTTCAGTGCTTCTTTGTTTCTTTTCAGTATTGCATTTTCATCTTTCTTGGCTTTCAGACTTTGATCCATTCTTTCAATTTCAACTTTTAGTTCTTGATTCTTAAACTCTTTTCTGGTGTTATCTTGATTTGCACTTAGAATCCGATCAATCATTTCATAGTGAACTTGCGTCATTCTCATGATCTCATTATATTTTTCCAATAAATTCATTTCAACTATTCTTTTATCATCTTCTGCCATTTTATTGGCATCTTCAACAATTCTTTTTTCCTTTAAATAATTCAATCATTCTTATCATGTTGGTTTCAAGATCTATCTTCATTAGGTCCAACTACTTGGTAAGTGTATCATTCTTTTCCAGTAGTTCTTTTGTAGTTGTCCCGGACTCATCAGTAACACTTCCTTTAGATGTTGTTTCAATTGTATCAACTTGTTCTTCTATAACCTTTATTTCATCATATATTTTCAATCTAGCCCTTAGAGACTTCTCAAGTTTCTTCTTAAGATCAATGATTGACTCTCTTGCACTTTCCAGCTTAGATTCAAGACCATCAATTCTATTGAATTACCTAAAACTTTCCAAGACTAGGATCTTTAACTGTTGGGTGGTCAAACCTTATAACTCAAGAGCATAAGCTATGATACCAATTGTTGGAATGACTATGGAAAGTTGGGACTGAGAGGGATGGGGTGAATGAGTACCACATAAAATTTTATAACTAAAACTGTCAATAACCATATACTATTCCTTACTGTTTACCGAACTCAATAATTTGAAATAAAACTATTATAATGCTTATCAAATATAACATCAGAACATTCAAGTAAATGAACTCATAACTCCATGATTTTTTTTACACATAAATACTTGGTTAGAGGAAAAAAATACATTGGGGATGACACCCACAACCTTCACTAGTTGTAGTATAAAGGGTGCTTGTTTAGACCAAGTATAAATATTAGCCATTTTGATAGCTTACCCAGTTAAGTGTATACAAAGACTTGTTAGGTATACCTGGCTAGAGGATTTTATAATCTCTACACTTAGAGATGTACCCTGTTAAAGGTTTTACAAATATTAGATTGGTTAATATCTACCCAGTATGGGGTTTTTTAGCTATCAATACAATAGTATTAACAACTTATCAATGACTACTATATTGTATCAATAACAAATGCTAATCAAACTCTATGTGCTCTAAAATATTGTGTTACCTCAATTAAAAACTGTAACACTACTCAAATTCTCTTTGCTATAGCTAAATATCACCTCGGTGCTCTACTCTAATCTTTGTACTTCAATATCAGCCTTATTTGTATTGTCTCTTGTTATCCTCTGTTGTCTCTTTTTTGTTCTGTAAATCATCCTTTAAGTATAATATTTACTACCTCTTAATATTATGTGTAAGGTCATTGATAAATTATTTCAACTATTAAATCTGAGTTTCTGATCGGTGACTGTGTCACTTTACGTCGGTACTTAGTGTTTTCTTGAAAATAACAATCTTTGATTAACTGCTTAATCTGCTTCTCAGATCTTCTCTTTGAATTATCTCGATTGTTGATCATGTAAAAAACTGATCATCGTGCATTGTAGAGTCATAATTAATACTGTATCAATCCATTAAATGCACCCTTATCACTTTGCTATCAATTAAGTAACTTGGTAGAGTAATTTCTCTTCCCTCGGATAACTTGGTCTTTTAGTAGTCATTAACTTTCAACTCAGTGTACTTCATTTGCACTCGGTGTTTGATAAACAGTAGGTGCTTGGTGTATTTTATGTGCTTTACCAACTTCACTACCTTTCTCGGTGCACATTACTAACTGCTCATATATTTGCTTGTCTAGTTTTCATTGATTGAATCTTGTGACTCATATGACTTTGTCTTAACTAATGACAACAAAAACTTCTATAAATATAACAATCTCCCCTTTGACATGAGTTGAGCATTTTGATAAAAACTTCAAAGTCATCAAAACTTAGTAACTCCCATTGGATGTTACTCTCTATACAAAATATGTACAACTCTTCTTCTCTTTTTTTTCACATATATACTTTTTATTGTATTTTGTATTGACTCTATTTCTTTTATTTATTATTTTTAGACTATTTATATTTCCCCTTTTTTGACAAAAAGTCTCAACAGTAAAACTTAAATATCAAATTTGCGTTTGTACCTCTGTTGTAATCTGGAAAGTATAGTCTCCCAAGTATCTTTGAGATTCTTTAGTATCACAATATGTTCATTGATATTATTTGATAAATTGAAACTATAGTATCCAGGTTGCTAACCTATGGAAACTAGATAGTTATTGTTGTTTCTTCAGATGTATTTACATTGATTGCATATAAGGAATAATTAGTCCTTGAAAATCAAGCAACTCTAATCTGATCTTGTCTTCCTTCTCTCTTAAGGAGAGCTAAACTCCCATAAGTTCCTATATCATTGAGTAACATGTCTAAAGTTCCCTAGACTTGATAGTTATCTTTGCAAGATGCTCATTTATCTCTTTCTCAGTATTTTCCTCCTTCTTAATGTCCTTGGTATAGTTATAAAGAATACATATTTTCTGAAGTAATGAAATGATAGACTGCAATTGTTCTTCAACTTTGGAAAATAACTCAAAAAGAGTTACCTTCGCTATAGCAATGTTCTATAGTAGGTCCTCCATCAATTTCTTCTTCATTGATGCCTTGTGAATATTCAACATATATTCTATCATGTCCTTGTTTGGTCCTTCGATCTATTGGACTAGATTTCCAACTTGGTCTAATAGTGGCTCAAACTCATCAATGGTAACATCAGGAATAATCTCCTGGAAAAAAATTTTTACATATTCTAGTATATCGACCTTTTTATTCTTCTCCAATAGCTGTTCCTATTCATCTTTTCTTCCAACTAAATTTGCATAGATGGATAATTCCTTGGGCTTCATTTTTTGGGGGTCTACTACTGGTATTATGATAGTTTCATTCAAGTCAATAATTTGCTTCCTTTTCTTACTCTTCTTCTTCTCACTCAATTTTCTCTCTCCAGTAGAGCATTTATAATGTGATGTTATTGTTGCATCTTGTGACTCGGTATGGTGACCAACTATGCTCTCCTCTGCTTTCACTTCCTCTTGTTGTTATTCTTCTTCCTTCTCTACATCCTTGCTTTTTTTTATTCCTATAACATTTCTTTTTCTCTATCATGTGGCTTTGGATCATTCTAAACATTTCATGTGTCAGTCAGTGGTGTGTTCAAGCTATGTCCTTAAGTTTTGATTGGAGCTTCCAACTCGGTATCCTTATTATGTTCAGCCTTAGGAGCCTTAGGTTTATCAACACTTATATTGTCTGTGTCAACTAGCATAGTAGAATATGAAATGGTCTAATATCTACATCCATACACTCAGTCTCTGGTACTTCAAGATCCATTACATCTTCATCCTTTGACAACTCGTTTACAGGATCAATATCCTCTAATGCATCTTCAATGATTACTTCTGCATTATCAATGGTAAGATCAATTGGATCTATTTGTCCTATGCTTTCCTTTATCTGATCAGTGATGGTTCACATTGATTCTCTGTTGCATCAGTTTTCTTGGTAGTAGATATGTCAAATATATCTCTCCATTTTGCATCAGTTTCCCTGTCCACATATAGTATATCTCAATTCATGACTCTTAGGGATCTTCCCTTGACTATAAAACTTCTTGCATATTTCTGTAGTGCTTCACTAATCTTAGATGGTGCTAGGTCATGACCAATATGTACAAGTGACCTCTCTCTCATTTCTTTTTTAGCATTAAGTGCATAATTCTATCTTGCATCAATCTTATTATATATTTATTCTAGTATCTTATTTGCTAGCTATATTAGGGTTAGTATTTATCTCGTTAATATTACCACCATAGCTTCTTCAATCTTTTTCTTATCTTCATCATTCCTTTTCTCATACTTTGCTTTCCTAAAAGCTCCAAGTTTTCCTATATTGTCTAGCTCTACCATAAAATCATGTAGACTTCATGCAACTCTTGAAAACTATGCTACATGTGTTGACTTATCTTCCTTAAGTAATTCAGTTTCACTCTCATCCTCAAGTATTAACTTCCTCCATAAACATATAACTTGTTTTGCTCCTTGGGTTCACCTATATATTTTACCTTTTGGTTGAGCTATTACTACATATTCCTTCTATTTGGTTTCACTGAAGATTTGGTTTTTCTTCCACTGCCTCTCATACTCGGTGAAGTTACAAGTGTCATTTCTTTGTGAGAAACAACAATAGCTTTCTCATCATGGTAGATTTTAGGTGTTTCAGAGGGCTTAGGTGGTTTCATATAGGATTCAAATGTTTTAGAGGTTTGAAATAAAGTTTCTCGATTGTCCAGGGATAATACCAATTAAATATATCATATTCTTTTTTCTATTTCACATTAAATGTATCCTTGCTCAGGAAAAATCCACCTTTCTCTTTGGAAATAATAGAGTGTATCATTTTGGTTAATATCATACTAATAGTCTTAGAGAAGATCTTATAAAGGGTATTTCATAAGGAGATAAGATACAAGTCTACAAACGAATAAAAACTAAGAAAGTCTGATTCATTTTAGAAAGGATGGTCTTATTTCTATGGGCTTCCTCAAGTTCAAGATGAATAAATTTGCAATAAAATCCCAATATTTTTGGAAGTATAAGGTAGTATAACCATCCAGGGGCAGGGATTTGTCAAGAAAAGGGGAAAGAATACTTCTTTCAACTTAGATAAAGTTACATTACCCATCAACATTTTATCATCCAAGCCAGAAATAGATTGGGGAGCACAATCCAGAAAATTGCCCAAAGGAAGGACTGCAGATTTAGAAAGCATATTTTTAAAGTAAGAATTACCTTCCTTTTCTATCTTATAACTATCAACTAAAAAAATGTTGTTAGCATTATAAATGGATTCTATCCTTTTGCCTTGTCTCTGTTTTTTTGTGGAGGCATGTAAAAACCTATTATTTCATCCCACTCCATTACCATATTTCCCAGTCTATTCTTCCAATATATTTCTTCTCGAAGCATAAGCTCTTCTAATTCCATTTTAAGGGATCTCTCCAATATAGAACTATTTTGTCCCATTCCCTTATGGATAATAATATTATTTAAATTGGAAATTCCCTTCTCAACTCTAGATTATTTTTAGAAATTGTTTTTAAAATGGAAGAGATTCAATACTTTGATTTTCCCTTACAAAAAGGATCATTTTTTTACCAATTGGGACATTGTTGAACAATCAAAGAATGAGGTATTATCCAACCAAAATTTTAATGTAGGAATGAAAGAAGCATCCCAAAACCACATAGGTTTAAATTTGAACAAATCTTCATGGTATTTTCTAACCTCAAGTATGGAAAAAGATTTAGAAAATGAGCCAAACCTAGATTAGAAATAATTGAGGAGCGAACATCACACTTTATAAAAATCCAATTATCTAAGATAATCAATATTTCTATGCTTTCAACAATTTGGAAAAAATTCATTATGCAATTAGACCAAGTAATAAAGAAATCTTAGGCACACAATCCATTATATCATTAAAAGTAATGAAGGAGTCAAATTCCTCCATTACTTTATTTATAGGGATTATACCTCTTTCTTTCTCATCTTCACTTAGAAAAATATTAAAGTCCATTGCTACAATAATCCTAGGCTTTAAAAGTAGCATCATGAGAAAAGATAATTGATTCCAAAGACTTTTTTTCCTTGAAATTCTATTAGGACCATATAAATTCAAAGGATAGAATATGATTCCAGTAGCTTTGCCAAAAACCTAGAACAAAAGATACTAAACTAAACAAGAGATACATTTAAATTCTAATATCATTTCTCCACAAAGAATCTTATCCACCAAACACACCTTCGATAAGAAGAAAAATGAACTTCCATCAATATAAAAATCAATAGTATGTAGTTGATGTTTAATTAATTGTCTCTTGTTAGGGGTATTTAAGCACCTAATATTCTAATTTAGGTTATCATTGGCCTCAAGAGGAGGAACTTGGTCCTCTCTTTCTATGAGATTTAATTTGAGAAAAATAAGGAAAAAAATCAAGTTGCAAATTTATTTTGTTATAGAGGCCCTTGTATTTGAAGGACCAAATTGTCACTTTTCTAGGATTCTTTCTAAAACCTTAATTTTCTCATAAATTTTTGTTAGTGTATTTAGTTAATTACACTTGTTATTATTAATCCTACTTAGTCATCCATTTCCATTTGACATTTGTCTACAAAAGTTGTCATTATTTATGAGTTGTTAAAGAGGTGTATAGAGAGGTGTCGATTCTATTTTGACAACTCATCCTACATTCATAAGAGGCAACTTGCCACCACTCATTGAGTATTAGAGTCAAATTCCAATCAATCACATCTATATATATTTACTTCTTCAATTAATAAAATGGTCAACTCTATGCTCTCTTAGATTCTAGGCTTTTACATGGTATCCTACGGATTTGAAATATTTGAAAGTTTATATCTAATAGCTCAGTCAATTGGCGAAGGGTTTTGAAGTGTCAGTCATTGTAGTCCTATTCATTTCCTATGAATGGCACCTTCATTGGCATGTGAGCTGTGATCTGCACGTTTGGCAGGATGTCATGCACCTTTCTTGGAGCCCCACCTTTGTTGAACATTTCTATATGGACATGGATGAAGGTTTAGAATCCACTCAAAATTTATACTTGAGCCAAACATGTGTTCATGTTTCAAATAATGGGATATAATATATGTTAATACCTTATATTTAGAGATTTCTCAAACTAATGACCATATGTGAAAGGTTAAATATCAGAGTGAGTATGTTGATCATAATGATAAGATACAATAATACATTGACCTAGAATATGAAAATTTTTCTTTCCAAGAACATGATAAATTTTTACCTAGCTTGCATCAACAAACCAATGATGAGTGTACTTTCACTGCGAAAACCAATGTTGAGGTAATATTTGAAGATATCAATGATGTGGTTGAGTATGAGTGTTTTCATTTTTCACTCTAGTTGGATAAAGTTTTTCAAAAGCATGATAATGGGCTAGATTTTGAAGAGTGCTATGTTTTGTATCATGAAAATGATATGGGTCTTCTATGTAAATATAATATTTTGAGCTGATCCACGATGTTAGACTTCAGAATGATATAGATTATGATTTTATAGCTGATTATAAGGGCATGTGGAGTGATGATAGTTATAGTAAGCATAAGAAAATGTATTTTAATGAGTTTTTTAGTTTGATCATGCTATTGTGTGATGAAAATAAACTTTATAACAGGGTCAAGTATTGATTTTATCTTTTTAGTGTCCTAGGACCAGCAATAGAAGGTTAAGTTTGATTTTCAAAAGTAATGTAAATATAGAACCCAATAGAATAATAAGGAATATGGTCTAATCGCTAGAGATATGAATACTTGTCATGCCCACATGGGGCATATATCCCCAACTAGAGCCATTATTGGAACTATCAAATTTTAATAACTTTAGAGTGACCATATTTAAATTTTGACTGATAATTGCCCTAACAAGTTACTTGGAAAGGCCCATTGAAAATATTTTTACAAAATTGCATTTTAACATCCTCACTATTGGAAAAAATTTCAAACTCCATTAACAAGAATAACTTATCATGTGCTTCAATTGGATCCTTTTAAATATTGCAAAGAAGGCTACGGAAATGCGGGGTTGCATATAAAGTGGGATATTGTTTGTCCTCTACTTTCTGCTGAGGTATTAATGCATGAGGGGAAAGGACCATGGGACTGTGAGGTACAAAAAGTATCGATAAGCTACAAGGATAAGGCAGTGCAACCTGAATTTACACTGTTCTTGTTTAAAACATTTCAAAATAGTTGTAGAACGATAGAGTCATGTAAAATATTCCTAAAAAAAAAAATGATGGTACCCCTTGTTTCCTTGGGGCATACGGTAATATGAAAAGGGAGTTCATTTAAACACAAGGCTTGTGTAGACTAAAACCACACAAAAAAATGAGATGTACCATGACTTATGACGTGCATAAAGTGATGCGGGGAAGAGCTAAGTGGAATAGAGGGGTGAAGTTTTGAACACTTATGGATATGAGAACCCTACATTTCTGCATGGTTTCACTTGAGTGTATGAAGAAGAGAGAGGAAATGTAGAGAAGAGTATGGAATGCAGGATAGACCCTACTATACCACTCAATTTTTTGAGAAGATGTGTAAAGAAGAGATGAAGCGTGGGGTTTTCATGAAATGTAAACAAGAAGTATGCACCGTGACATTCTGCTAGAGAGAAAGTAGGTAACTAATTGAGTAGAAGAAACACATGGTATGTATTACAAGTAAATAAATTTGAGGTCCCGCATTTTCATGATGGTTGTTCATTGCTAATGTATTTAATAGATGAAGAGCAGGGTATATCATACGTGTATCCATGATGAGGTTGACCAGTACTCAATATTATCATATAATGACATATGGAACCACATTGCCAGATGAGAAAGGTCAAGGAGATTTTTCAATGCATTTTAGAGGCATTGTAAAGAATTGGGAATCCCAATTGTAAAATGACATTTACATGCCAAATTATAGAGAGATTTCCCATCAATAAGGGCATCAATAAATGTATTATATTAGAAGAAGGATTTGGGATATCAGACTGAATAACATTTTACCAGAGATTTTGGTAGTTTAGAAATATTTTCCATAAAAATAGTTCAATGCATGTTTCATCAAGGAAAATTCCATTTCAATCCCTTAATTGGTAAGTTTCAAAAATATGGAGGGAAAAATTTTAGAAGAAAAGAGATAAATACCTTATGGGGTTTATTAAGTCTTTCATTCAAAACCATTTTCTCTATGGTATGAGAAATATGAGTTCAATCATGAGAAGAAGGATTCACTTGTTGTTAATAATATGTTAGGAGATATACAAAGAATATGGTTGCAAGGAGGATGTTTGTGGTTATAGAGATATCAAAAGGATCAGAATTGGATATAGAGATATCAAAAGTTTCAAGTGCAAGAGTAGGCACTATTTGCCTCTCAATTTGACAACTATCTTTGTTCACCACCTCTCACTCTTCCTTTCATGGAAAATTGCATAATTAAAAGGCCCAGTTGAACGACCAGGAAATGAGGATCCATGGATATTCAACACCCTCTAAGACTCATTAAGATCCTATCATTCAGTGAAGGAATAAGATGAGAATAAACAACCCATGGTCTTTCCTTAAGTGCAGGAGGCTACAAAACTTGTATTTGTTAATCATCTGTAACATTAACCATCCAAGTGTGATGGTGGAATGACTCATAGATTTCATGTGTTCACCAAGTTGTTTTTACTTAGGAGAGCTACCACTAAGTGAGCACAACAACTACAATAGAAGAAAAAATGATGGAAGACTGCCCCTAATGGACAACTCTCTTTTTAACATAGCTAGTGGCGATTACCATATTCTAATAGGGTTTGATGGCCAGTAGGTTGTAGTATCCCTTATTTTCTTATAAAAGGGATTCCAAGGCCAAGAAAAAGGGTTTTGAAATCTTCTCAAAAAATTTGTAATTAAAGTCTATATTTTCCAAGTTTGGGATATCATGTGCAGGTTGTAGGCGTTAGTTTCTTGAAGCAACAATCAGTTAGATTTGTATGAATTGTTACACTTTCATAAATTTATCTCCATTTTGTATACATCTAATCATTCAAAATAAATACATCAAGGATGTTTCATTTTATCTCTCCAATTTCCCTCGAGATGTGTTACATATTTAATGGTTTATTTCAGAGAAAGAATTAAATCTCTTGGTTCAGGTAGCTATGATCTCTTGTGTGTGAATAGAATATCTAAAGAAGAAATATATGATTTCATTAGATGACTTTTTGATGTTATACATCATTAACTTGTATGTCCAATAGCTAAATTTTACTTGTTGATAGGCTTTCTTTTATCATTTCACTTTTGACTGTATGGATAGGATTAGGCATTGGTGTTTGTACAACTTGTTGTATTTTTAGAAACATTCATTAAAT
>MU223174.1:4258613-4271201 GCA_018584345.1 Thuja plicata | reverse complement strand
GCATTATCCAGCCAAAATTTCAATGTAGGAATAAAAGAAGCATCCAGAAACCACATAGGTTTAAATTTAAACAAATCTTTATGGTATTTTCTAACCTCAAATATGAAAAAAGAATTAGAAAGTAATCCAAACCTAGATTATAAATAATTGAGGAGGGAAAATCATGCTTTATAGAAATCCAATTATCTAAGATAATAAATCTTTCTAGCCTTTCAACAATTTTGCAAAAGTCTATTATGAAATTAGACAAAGTAAATAAAGATATATTAGGCACACAATCCATTATATCATTAGAAGTAATGAAGGAATCAAAGTCCTCCATTACTTTCTTTATAGGGATTATATCTCTTTCTTTCTCATCTTCAATTAGAACAACATTAGAGTCTAGTGCTAGAATAATCCTAGGCTTTAAAAGTAGCCTCATGAAAATAGGTAATTTATTCCAAAGACTTTTTTCTCCTTGACATGCTATTAGGACCATATATATTGAAAAACTAGAATATTAGTCTTGTAGATTTACCAAACACCCTTAACAAAAGATACTGAACCAAACAAGAGATACATTTAAATTCTAATCTATCTTTTTTCCATAAAGCATCTGATCCCCTAAACACATGTTTGACAAGAAGAGAAAAAAACTTCCATCAATATCAAAATCAATAGCATCTAGTTGATGTTTAATTAAGTGTCTCTTGTAAAGGGTATTTAAGCACCTAATATTCCAATTTAGGATCATTGTTGGCCTCAAGGGAATGCACCTAGTCTTCTCCTTCTATGAGTTTTAATTTGAGAAGAATAAGAAAAAAAATCGAACTGTAAATTTATTTTCTGATAGAGGCCCCTGTATTTGGAGGACTAAAATGACTTTTTTTCGTGACAAAGAGTTAAAATGATTGGTTTGAATCTATGCATCTATTTATTTGATAGTTTTATGCTATTTGGATTTTATACCCCCCCCCCCTCCCCCAAGAAAGAGTGGAGACAAGAGGTGTGACATAGTTCAAATCTATTTGCATATTTGGTGTTTGGCACAAATTTAAACCCTTATTGCTTTCTTCTTTTATTCAATCAGTTAGTTCAACTGATATTGCTAAATTAGATTTTTGCATGACATTTTGGAACAATTGAATAAATTGATCACCTAAGAAGATTTAATTTTCCATCACCTCCAAATCCAAACACAAGGAGGAAATTATCTCATTTTCCAATACCAACAAAGGAGGGAATAATTTTCCAGGGAGGGAGAAATGAGGAAATAGGTAACTCTGTATGTCATTTCAAAGAAGAATGATTCACAAATGCATCTCATAGGGAGGTTTTATTTGAGGAAGGATGGATCATCCTACCCCAAAGCACCTCATCAATTTGATGAGTTTCCAAGAGATTCTTGAAGGTAGGGTGGTCCAAAATTATACCTTCCTATGTTTCCCCAATAGCTAAAGTCAAATTCGAAATATGGATCATGCTTCCCTAAACCAACCTAGATCACCTTTATACATTACCATAGGTTTCTTGGAGGAAGCATAGTCCTATGAGACACCTTTGAAGAGATTCCTAGGAGATAAAATAATGCTTCCATAAAAATGGGATGATAATCAGTTATTACCTCTTTCCCCTATCAAATTATCTCGCTATAAATCACATGAAAGAGTTTACCTATCACAAATGGTAATAATAGGTGGCAAAGGAAAACTTTTTCTAGACCCATTCTGGGGGGTAGATGGCATATTCAATAGAAGAGGAGAATCCCCAACTAATTTATTTTTACTACCAGGAAGGATTTCAATTTGTACCAAGATTGCGTATGTGTGTAGATCTTTCTTTGAAACTTACTATTCCTTTATCCACTTTTATGGAGGGCATAGAGACCCACAATTTCACACTTTCTTGAAATTCCTTTTTTTTAAAAATCCTAGATTCACATGATTTCAACAAAACCTTTTTCATTGGGTCCTGTGGATACTTTTTTTTTTCTTGCAACTTTCGTTGATAAATGGTTTCTTTCTAAAACCTGAATTTTCTCCTTTCTTTTTGTTAGTGTATTTAGTTAATTATACTTGTGCTTTTTAATCCTACTTAGTCATCCATGTACATTTGACATTTGTCTACACAAATTTTCATTGTTTATGAGTTGTTAGACAGGTGTCAATTCCATTTTGACACCTCATCCTAGGTTCGTAAGAGGCAACTTGCCACCACTCATTGAGTATTGGAGTCAACTTCCAATCAATCGCATCTATATGTACTTGCTTCTCCAATCAATAAAATGGTAAACTTTATGCTCTCTGAGATTCTAGGTTTTTACATGGTATCATGTCGATCTGAAATATTTGAAAGTCTATATCTATTAGCTCAGTCAGTCGGGGAAGGGTTTTGAACCATCAAAAATTGCATTCCTATTTGTTGCCTATGCAGGGCACCTTCACTGGAATGTCGGCTCTTGTCTGCATGTTTGGCAGGGTATTGTGAACCTTGCTCGGATCCCCGCCTATGTTGTATGCGCGTAGAGCACCTTCAGCCTGCCTGTGGTCTATGCGTGCGCAACCTTTTCTTGTTGCGTGCAGTTTGAAATTAGACTCATCCCCTTACTTTCAAAATGGGCCCCTACACACGTCTAAGGTAGTTTTGCACCAGCAGTCCCACCATTTTCTTCTCTCTCACGTTTGAATCTCGATTTGGTAGTTGGAAGCTATGGCTAGCTGGCATCTCTTGGGATAGACATTTATGGATCCTCCTTGGTGGGTGAAGTAAGAAATAATTGTAAGAATAGTAAGTCTATAATGGGGCCGAGCGATGTTGAAAACCCCATGGTAGTTGAGCTTGTTGTTACTCCAATGGAGTGAAAGAGGTCAAAATCCCTTGTCAGCCCTTGTTTGTTCTCCGTGACAGTTTTTTGGCTTCAATTTTTTTGTAATGTGGCTTTCTTGCCTTCTTTCTTCAACGTTTGTGTCATAACCCAATTTTCCAAATTTTTTTATTATTGGTTAAAAAAAAATGGATTTCAATTTTTATTATAGAAAGTTAAAACTTCATTCACATATCTTAGTCCCGGATATGAGTGAAACAGTTATAGAAGAAACAGAAAATAATATAAAAATCTAAAAACCATTTCTTGAAGGGGATTTTGAGGGATATACTTGGTGGCATCATTTTATTAGGGCTGCTTCATTCTTATTAGGGGGAGTACAAAAACCGTAGGGGATATTTTTTTTGGGACTAGATGTGTGAACTAGGAGAAAGGGGATTTTACTCTGTCTAAACCATTTTTGCATCATATATGAGTAGAGGAATGGAAAGAAATTGGAAACTCTATCAAATATAACATTTTTCATTATTGCTTCTTAGTTTTACTTTGAGAGGCTATTCTTCTTATCTGTTGTTTAAATCTTAGCTAATGATAGTTGTGGAAACCGTAGAGATACCTATTTTATGTGCTACAGGAGAATGGGGTTAAGTGTTTTTCAGAGCTCAGTTTAGAGAGATATATATTTGGATTGAAGAGAAAAAATAAGCGCCTTCTATTGAGCGAAAAGGAAAAATCATGGCAAGAAGTGGAGATAGGAGACCTCATGCTATTTTGGTTCCTATCCCTGCCCAAAGGCATATCAGCCCTATGATGTTGCTCGCCAAAAAGCTGTTTGAACATAGATTTATTACCACTTTCGTCCATACCGATTACCACTATTATCGTATTATACAGGCCAACAAATCTGTGGACAAATGGTCTCTTTCTGGGCATGATAATATTCGCTAGGTAGTCATTCGAGACAGCCCGTCTCCAACTAATACTCGCACAGACATTGTCAAGTTGTTGCAGGTGACAGAAAACATCATCGTGCCCTTCATTGACAAACTGATTGGTAAGATGAGAAGGTAGGACCCTCAGGAGGACATCTGTTTGATAACAGATTGCATGGATGTCGTGTCATTGAAATGGAAAACTACATGGCTACTTCACTCAAAGAAGAATGCAGATCTTTGTGAGTGTTGCAGGGTGCCTTCTAACGATCCTATTATACAACTTATTTAAAGGTTAGTATTTTAATTCTATTATATCCATAAGATTTTGTGATAAATGTCTTGTTCATTTTTTGAATGTTATGCAATGTCGAGAGCGCATTGGCAAAGAATTTATTTCTGCGAATTGGGAGATCTATTTTCTTGAAAACTTCTTGTTACTACATTCTTTGAGTTGACATATCCTTGAAACTTTCAATCATACCGTTCCCATACCTTGTGTGTGCTTCCAAGTTTTGCATGCGCATCTACCACCTTATTGCCAACAATAGTTTTTGACAAAAACAAATGCATAATGGTGTCTTATATGTTGGATGCATCAACTTCATCTATTGGGGCGTTATGTTTCTTTTTCTAATATTCTTTCATGCACATTCTTTCAATGTTCATCTATCCTTTGTCATGTGTAAACTTCCTGATTCCTTTGTTAGGCCATGCATTTGGGGGTACCGATTGGATCAATTATGGATTTGGTGGTATTCTTTCCAGATGTGATTCCCTTTCCAAGGCTTATTTAACCAGCTAATCGACACTCTTCTTTATTTATGACTCTTGTGTCGCATAATCTGTTTGACAGTTTGGTCGAGCCTTGTTTTTCTTTCTTTTAATTTAAGGGAAATCATTTGTTTTTTTTGTCGACTTGTACATTCGACATTTGATGTAGTTGACTGACCTCCCTTGTCTTGCGGGTATTGTCTATCTGGCATTTCTATCAAGGATGCATTCCTTACATATGGTATCAGAGCTCTAGGTTCCACTCTAGGGCCTTGAGTTTTCTATGCTTAGTTGTGACCCTTATTTACACAATATGTGTAAGTCAACTAATGCTTAGTCTATGTACATAAGTGATAGCACTATGTGTTGATCATTGAAACCCCTAGTTATGGTTTCTCCTGATCAAAAAGGAATGGATGACTCTTGCGTTGAGTTATACAAGAGAAAACAATCACTTTTAGGACATTAGCTCTTGTGTGTGTATGTAAGGATTCTTGGTTTTCCTTGCTCTCTCCCAAAACTATAAATATGAAGATATTTCTGAAGTGCTTGAAAATGGTATATTTTTATTGGTGTAATTGTGTTTTCTCAAATTGGAACTATGGTGTGAGTAATGTATTTAAGGTTAAATGTCTATTTCTCTCCATGTGTGAAGCAAGAGAGGCAATAAATCTCCATGATTTATTGGTGTAGTTAATTGATGATCAACTTTTACACTAAGGATATGAATATACATGCCGAAGATTGAGGTTGAGATGAATGGAAATTATATATGTATGTACGATATTGTGCAATGATATATTTTGCATTTGGGATGCAAGGGAAAGAAAATTAAATGATGAGATAGGTCATTTGATAAAATTATTATGGAACTAGATCTTCATGAGATTCTTGGGAAAAGAACCTAACATGTCATGTAAAAAAAAATGTGAAATTTTATAAAAGTAATTGCATGTTGCAAAGATATAAAAAAATAGAGAGAATTATCAATGTTATGCTGCATGAACCAATGGCATGTGATGCTATATAGTGATGTGATCTTTGGGATGTATGTTTTTCGAGTGTTTGGTCATGTTCATAAGCGCACCTTGGACGCAAGGTGTCATGTAGCTTCCACTCCCTATTTGTGGCTATTGATAGTCACTCTGTATATGTAAATTGGTTTTCATTTTGGTTATATTATTTTTTATTTTGAAAGTGATGAAGGACTAGCTTTAAATTTTAAGTTTCTTGTTACTATCTAGCCAACAATTTTTTGTGTATTTATCGAATATGGTTCTTGTTCACATTTATTTCTTTTGATTTTTCTCATCTTTGTGATTTTGAGTTGAAATTTGTGAACTTTGGATTTGAGATTTCTTATGATCTTGAGGTGGCTAGGATGTCTAATTTATGTTTCTAGTCTTGTGATGTTAAGTGATGTTCTCTATCATGTTCAATGTGGAACATTGATAGAATGTATAAGGGAGTAGATTGCGAAGAATGTACCATTCTTATTCTTGCAATCAAATTTTTCTTGAAATATATATTATCAGTTAAGAAACGTTCAAAGTAAATTAGCATGCATGTGGTTATGAATATTAAATATGCATGAACTAATTAGTATTGATCAATATTCTTTGATGTGAGTTTCAATGCTACGAGGAGCACTGCATGGATATTCTTGAGATGAAGGATTCCATGAGAATGGTACATTTTATGGCCCTAGTATGATATTACTAGCATATGGATTATTATGCATGAGGCATTGCGTGAAATTATATTGATGTAATTGAACTTGATGTATTATTTTGATGCACTCGATGTTCGACGAGTAGGTCAGCATCTCTTGATGAAAATGGGCTAGAATTATTTTGCATTAATATACTATTTGTTTTCTAGACAAAATGTCAACACTCTTTTCTCTTATGTTTTATGTTTCATTTGTCCAGTTGGGTCGAATTATGTGATTGCTTAAACTATGAATGCAATGGTCCGTGATGAAAGGCATAATTCCTTTGACTAGCTGACTTGTTGTGTGATTTCAACACTTGAGTTTAATGCATTATTGCATGAAAATAAAATATATGATATTCATGAGTTGCATCATTTTTACTTACTAAGTATGAGAATTGAAAAGCTTACCTTCTGGTGATGGGTGTTGAATGTTGGAAAAACAGGGAAGGGTAGAAGTGATGTTTTATTTTGCACTCTACTTTCCAGTAGAAATCTGGTATTAAAATACTTTGGCCAAAGTTATTTGCATATGTTTTCTTGAATATGCTGCCTATGTTTAATCTCACTGCCATATCCGTGATTATGTTCTATATTAGGCATATGTTCTTTGTAGTTAGTTTTGTGGCTGCACAAGATACCCCCTGCTTTTTGTATTTTTTATAGGCTGCAGGGTTGGGTATTTTGTGAGGAGGTAGAATCCCAAGGAAGTGTAAGGATTTATGGTTGGGCAGAAAAATGCCTTAGCCACACTCTCATCTCGAGATAGTTGATGGAAAGTTGTCTGAGGGCTTATGAGACAGGGACCTATAGAGGGACATTTGTCTGAGGGCCTGTGAGAAAGGGATCTATAGATGGACATTTGTCTGAGGGATTATGAGAAAAATATCTATAGATGGACATTTGTTTGAGGGCTTATGAGATAGGGATCTATAGAGGAACATTTGTCCGAGGGCTTATGAGACATGGATCTATAGAGGGACAGTTTGTTTGATGAAACTTATGTATCTTGCTTCATGATTGACCTTAATGGTCTTTATTTTGATGTATATTCTTTATGTATGAAATACTTGATGCATTTGATTTTATGTAATGGAGAATTGTCATGATGTATTGAAATACTTATGTCCAGATTAAGCACAGTTATATAGATGAAATAATGAATGCTTATTTATGTTAAGATATAATAGTTATTCGACTCACACTGTCTTAGAGATGTAAACATATTTGTTATGATGTATTGAGTTAAAATTTCTCTATTAATTCCTATTGTGACGAGATGGGCATGAGGGCCTAGGTCACATAAATGGAAACTGGATACACTAATCTTACAGGTGTTTTGTGAGCATTCATGACTAATTTTCTAACAATTTGCGTACCACATGTTCTAGATGGTATGTATAATGATTTACATTATTTATTTGAGATCAAGTTATGATGTAAATCTAATTTGAGTTAATAAATTATAATCTTTATATCATTATGTTGCCCCTTGATATTGAAATTTGAAATATTTTCTCATTTTAAGGTATTGACATTGTGAATGAGCTAAAAGTATTGTGAGTGTAAACATATGAGTATGAAAGGAAATTAATATGAAGGATCCAATAATGTGGTCAATTCAAAGGGATGCCAAGGTATGGTAAAGAAAGCACAGGTATGTGTGTAATTTGTATTGATTTTAAGGTATTATGCAGATTTATTTATGAAAGCGTTGAAATAAGAGAATGCTAGATTTGATTTGATTATGATAATGACTTGAACTGATGCTTTGGTGTTGTTCCTATGAATAGATGGAATGACACATCATAAGAAAGGGGAATATTTTCAGAGAGAGGTATCCTAACCTTGAAAAACTGGAAGGTAGTAATAGAATTCACACACTCACTAGAATTTGTCTATGATGCTTGGTAACCAAGTTTTATTTGGTGCTTTCTTTAAATGTGTGCATACAAAATGTTTACAAAAATGATTTGATGAATATGTGTGTTACTTTAAGAAAATTTTACAAATTGAAATTTTAAATGCATGAAGAAATGAAAAGTAGAGCATAAATTCCATAGTAAGTCAAAGTCATGATATTTCTATTAGGACAATTAATTCTCAATGATTTTTGCATTCTTACACTATCCTGAATGTTGTAAAAAAAAAAAAAGATAGATTGCATTTAACAAATTATTTCCCTTATGTTTTTATTTTTTCTCTTATGATATGTTCCTATTGATGCATCAGGATGATGCATTGTTTAAGGGGGAAAGGAATAACCCAATTTTCCATTTTTTAATTATTGGTGAAAAAAATGGATTTCAATTTTTATTATAGAAAGTTAAAACTTCATTCACATATCTTAGTCCTAGATATGAATGAAACAGTTATAGAAGAAACGAGGAAGAATATAAAAATCTAAAAACTGTTTCTTGCAGGGGATTTTGACCAATATACTTGGTGGCATCATTTTATTGGGGTTTCTTCATTCTTACCGGGGGGAGTATGAAAACCGTAGGGGATATTTTTGGGGGGAATAGATGTGTGAACCAGGAGAAAGGGGATTTTACTCTATTTAAACCATTTTTGGATCATATATCAGTAGAGGAATAGAAAGAAACTAGAAACTCTATCAAAGATAACATTTTTCATTATTGCTTCTTAGTTGTACTTTCAGAGGCTATTCTTCTTATATGTTGTTTCAATCTTAGCTAAGGATAGTTGTGAAAACTGTAGAGATACTTATTTTATGTGCTATAGGAGAATGAGGTTAAGTGTTTGTCAGAGCTCAGTTTAGAGAGATAGATATTTGGATTGAAGAGAAAAAAATAAGCGCCTTTAATTGAGTGGAAAGAAAAAATCATGGGAGGAAGTGGAGATAGGAGACCTCATGCTATTTTGGTTCCTATCCCTACCCGAGGGCATATCAACCCTATCATGCTGCTCACCAAAAATCTGGTTCAACACAGATTTGTTACCACTTTTGTCCATACCAATTACCACTATTATCGTATTGTACAGCCCAACAAATCCATGGACAAATAGTCTCTTTCTGGGCATGGCAATATTCATTGGGTAGTCATCCCAGATATCCCTCCTCCCACTGATAGTTGCACAGATGTTGTAAATTTGTTTTAAGTGACAGAAAACATCACCGTGTCCTTCATTGATAAACTGGTTCGAAAGCTGAGAAGGTAGGACCCTCAGGAGGACATCTGTTTCATAATGGACTGCATGGATGCCATTTTGGTGAGATGGAAAAGTGGATGGATGCTTCACTTAGGGAAGAATGCAGATCTCTGTGAGCCTTGCAGGGTGCCTTCTGACGATCCTAGTATACAACTTATTTAAAGGTTAGTATTTTAATTTTATTATATCTATAAGATTTTGTGATAAATGTCTTGTTCATTTTCTGAATGTTATGTCATGTCGAGAGCACACTGAAAAAGAATTTATTTCTACGAATTGGGAGATCTATTTTCTTGAAAACTTGTTTTTATTGCATTCTTTGAGTCGACATATCCTTGAAACTTTCTATCATACAGTTCTCATACCTTATGTGTGCTTCTAAGTTTCACATGCACATCTACCACCTCATTTCCAACAATAGTTTTTGAGAAAAACAATTCACATTGGTTTCTTATATGTTGGACGTATCAACTTTAGCTATTTGGGCATTTCATTTCCTTGTCTAATATTCTATCAAGTACATTCTTTCAATGTTCATCTATCCTTTGTCATGTATAAAATTCCTGATTCCTTTGTTAGGCCATCCATTTTGGGGTACCGATTGGTTCAATTATGGATTTGGTGGTATCTTTCCAGCTGTGATTCCCTTTCCAAGGATTATTTAACCAACCAATCAATTGTTGTGTTGGTTTTCGAGTTACCTGAATGATGCCTTATAACTGGTCCATATTTTCTGTATAGAATCTGAGACCCAAATTTTGGAATCAATCCATATTATTAGAGAGAAGTCTAGAATTATTTTCTTTCTGTATCAGTTGAGATTCTGAAACTAAGTTTTATCAAACATAGAGAATGGGTAGCCATCTGTTTCCTTGAGGATTCTTCCTATGAATAAATGGACTAATCAATTAAGAATATTCTATTTTATAATATAAGATAGATCAGATAAATTAATTATTTTGATATTTATCTTTCCACTTGATACTTATCGAGTTGAATTGAAGGAGAAACTGTGACATTAGTTATGCTAAACTTTTATTAAGGATATAAATGGCACATAAGTTAATCCTTTCAAAAATATCAAGTTAGAATGTTCATACTTTTGATAATAGTGAGACAAATCTAATGAGTGTTCTGTGGCCTTATAAATTAATTCCTAATAGGAGAATAATACCATTTCTTTATGCAAAGATTGTGTTCAGTCTACGTACAAAATTTGATTTATTTGTCATCTAACTGTCACACATTTATGAACTCTCTATTAATGCTTGATTAATGTAGAATTGAGAACTTGAGGTGTTAGGTACTGATGTTAGAAGGATGATGCTTTCTATTGTATAATTATTCTTGGGAAATATGATAGCTTTTGTTAGGAATATGATAAATTTTGCATGACTATTAGTATCTTTGTGGATTTGCATATGGATTCCATGAACTCTATTTGATTGTCCTATCTTAGTTTTGAAAGGAATATTTCTATAGGGGAAGTGTTTTGGATTCGTTGATGTACTTATATGTGTAATTCAAAGACAAGGAGTATGATTCTTAATGAGTTTTCGGTAATTCTCTATTGTAACACTGATTGCACAGTTATGATTTTTCAACCATCTTTGATTGTTCTATATGACATGGAAATGAGAACTTCCAAATGTTTTAGACTACTCATAGAAGGATTTTGTTTGATAAGGAATTGGAATGCTTTAATTTCCTCATATAAAGTTTGTAAGTTATATCCACCAATTCCATTACTCCTCTTAGTTTTTCTTGTTTAGACTACCTCGAGCTAGGCTGGGTATCTTTCATGTCAGGAAAGATTCTGGGGAAGTGTAACTACTTCATGGTAGGGTGGAAATGGACTCCTACAATATTATCACTCTCATGTTTTGTGTGTAACAGATCTCTAGAGCCCCTATCAGGAAGGGCATCATGTTTATCACGTTGGATATTTGTATCGACCATTTGTCTATTGTATTTATATTGCACTCTTATGGCAGTCTGTTGATGACTTTTTTAAATCTCTTCTTCTTTGTGAGTTATTATCTTATGTTTGTCGCAGTTCCACAGTTTGGTCAAAGTATCTCTTTTGCATTTGTTAATTTGACAAGTTGCTCAAATTTTGTTATGTCTTTAATGTATTATTACATGTGATGTATTGGGGTGTTTCTATAGTTGATCGACACTCTTCTTTATTTATGACTCTTGTGTCGCATAATCTATTTGACAGTTTGGTCGAACCTTGTTTTTCTTTCTTTGAATTTAAGGGAAATATTTTTTTTTTTGTCAACTTATACATTCAATGTTTGACTTAGTTGGCCGACCTCCCTTGTCTTGTAGCTATTGTTGATGTGGAATTTCTTTTGAGGATGTAGTCCTTACTATTTTCAAAGGAGTTAAGTCATCTGCAACCCCCATGCACCAAGGATTGAGTCACCTATAGTTTGAAAAGGCGGGTTTTGAGTCCATAAAGGTCATTTTCCTTCTGCCAACAGTGAAGGAGCTGAGATCATCCCACCTCCTTCTTGGGATTTGAGGATTTCATGTTAGAAGAAACTGGTCTAAGTTGTACATACACTTAATTATAAATTGTTATTTTTCTTAATTATTACGGCAGACTATTATGTGTTTGTATGGTAATGCTTTTCTCAATCAAGAAGAATCTTCTTTCGAAAGACATAAAATCTATTTCCTTTTTTTTTTTTTTTTTACATATAGAGGATTGATTCTATGGACCAGTTTGACGTTCAAGTACTCCTCATCAAAATTACAACTACATTATCAACTTTACAAAGTTTAATCAACTATGTTTGCACTAGTCGAGTAGTGTCATTTTATTCTATCATGGAGTAAATCTTGATCCATATATCTTGAAAATTTGATAATCCTAGATAACATGAGTCCATCATTAGCAGAGTTTACAACTTTAACATGCTTTATAGTTCTTCTGCTCTTAGCTCTTTTTTTGAGGTATTTTTTCCCACTTGATGTTTTATCTTCTCATTTTATGAGAGTTTTCATTGTACCTCACTAGGCTAGTAGTTGGGACCCAACTTTTATATTGTCCCAAATTATGCTTAAGGTAGTGTGTTAGTGTATTTAGTTAATTATAGTTTTACTTATTAATCCTACTTAGTCATCCATGTCCATTTCACACTTGTCTACACAAGTTGTCATTGTTTAGGAGTTGTTAAA
>MU223174.1:4240134-4252718 GCA_018584345.1 Thuja plicata | reverse complement strand
ATCTTTGGAAAGATAGAAATTCTGTCATTTTTGCTCACAGCTCTATTGATACTAATGTTGCTATGTATAACAAAGCTACTATATGCAATAATGTGATTATGCAGATTCAAGTGCAAGCCAACAAAGTAGCTCTGGAGGTTGCTCACCTGCAGGAGCTGCTCAATCACTGGGGCAACGCTCCCTGTACGGTTGCCTGGGTTCCTCCAGATGCTCTTTCTGCTGAGGGTACGCCTCCCAGAGGCCGTCACCGTGGGCGTAGCTCCTTTGCGCGCTGCTCACATACGCCATGGTCCCAGGCCCCTCACCATCACTCTCCGAGAGGTGGTGGGGATGGTTGGCGGCGCTGCTCAGCTTCTCCGCCTCCACGCACCTCTGGATGGGGGTAAGCCCCGGCACACTCTGCCCCTCCTGACGTCCCTGGTGCTCACCGTGGCTGGGATTGGCCTCCTGCCACTTCCAAGTTTCCCCGCTTGGCACTTGCTATTTCCCCGCCTAGGGAGGATGACAAAGAAAAAGAAAAAGAAGCTATTGATAATGATGGTTGGTCGCTTCCCGACCCTCCTGTCAATCCCACTAAGCAGTGGGGACCGGATGATAAAGATCTGCCACCTTCTGGAACTGCTCTTGCTGCCTAAATGGCATTATGTTTTTTTTTTNATGAATAGTTTTATGCTTCCGGCGTAGCCGTGTGAACTCTGCGGGGTGATTTCTGTATCCCCCGGCCCCTTTTTTGTGAATATGTATCTTTAATATTTTTTTAATAGAAAAGGACTATTCATCAAAAAAAAATCTTACATTAACTAAACGATGAGATTGGAATAGCTTAACATTATAACTTTGTAGTTATATATTAATTTTATCAACACACAATCAATGTTTTGAATTTTTAGCTTTTTTCATCCTCAATATTGATTTAAATCTAAGAAAACATTTTAATGGATGGAGAAATAAATATACTCTCATATTTTGGTACTCTAGTGACTTTATTTTGATGTAAAGATATGGATATAATTTATAAGAATGATATCACATTCTGGTAGGTTGAAAATGCATTTGTCATTTCTTATTTTCTAGGAGTTGATGTTGTATATTGCCCATGGAATTTGTTTTGTTTTTTTTGGCAAAAATGGCAATGCCATTGATATATTAAATTTAAAATAAAACCTATTTCAAAGGCTCGGGAGGGAAAGAAACAGGGAAGAAAGCCCTCCTTCCTTGCCATTACAATCTTACAAAATACTTTTTGAATCCATTAGAGGCTGATAACAATTAAGATAATAGCTTAACACATATAAAAGGCTGATAGCACATCTAGAGAAGCAGAGAACGATTCCTCGCTACACAAACACTACAAAGGCAAAATATTTACCTTCTCCTAACTATCTAGTAAAACAAGAATATACGGGTACGCTTGCCCACTCTACCAAAATTGAGGACGAAGATACCTCAAGTTTACAAAAAGAGATAGCCCCCAAACGGGTTGAAGACCAAACTACCTTGTGCGCTTTGTTTTTTCCTTTCTGTGCCCAGACGTGACTGATGTTGTCTGAGAAGTTGACACCGCTGGGGAAATATCGCCCGAGACACCATCCACATAAGAGAGCACCATGGTGAACCTGTCAAATAGAAAGAATTCATTCGCTACCATTCCACTTGGCAGAATGTCCATAAACTTTATAATTTCTTTTCACAGATATCTAATGTCTCTACCCTGTAGAGCAAGCTTTAAAACATCATATAGATGGACAATTTATTTTTTAGTGTCTAACTCTGTCGGATGGAAGAGGCCACCTACCCAGGCTATAGATGGCCGCAACTAATATCCGTTTAGTGCTTCTTGAAGCTCTTCCACCGAGACAAAGTCCTCTTTAATTACTTTCTTTGACATTTTAAAGAAGACATCAAAGTCTGGCACCATATCATACCAGTTCGAAAGGAATACCAACACCATTTGCGTATGAAGGAGATGTCAAGGAGCGTCAGGCAATGTGATACCGTCACCCACAATGCCTTTAATGGCATCCAGTACAGGTTCTGGGAGCTGTTAGAACACGATGTTCATCTATTGTCCGAGATATGGACCTGAAATTAGGTGCTCCCAATGTTTTACTCTAAGTGCAATTCTCATATTAAGCTCTCTGTAATCCATCTTTTAATCAGATAAAAATCTCCAATTTGAAGCCCTTTCTTTGTCTTGATAGATCCAAAATGAAACCATTGTGTGTGATAAGTAGGCCTAATTTTGATGAATACGTCATATTTGGGAAACATGGCTTTTCACGGGTAAAGGGACAGCATATGTTATGGATCTTGAAAATCTGGGAACCTTGCTCTGTGCTGATTAATACATTTATTGTGGGCATATTTTGCCTAATTTTTGTCCTTCTTGGCACGAATGCGATATTTTGAATATCCACCATCTCACTATTATACCAAAACACATTGAAAACACGTTTTCCTTTCATTACTACCTGTCCTAGTCACTTGTGCCAACACCTTGCATACTGATTTTTGTGACCTCTGTCTAATTACCAAGAACAAAAAATGTTATGATGTCATGATTTGACATGTTTATGTCCTTTGTGACCCTTCGATCACCTTCAACTGTCACATTCACGCTTGCTCGTATTACATATTACATTCTTTGTGAAGATATTCTGGTATCTCTAACATATGGACATGTATGCATTCTCTCTCCCAATCCATCACAGTGCTGTCAGCCCCCAAGTTTGCTACCTAGTTGGCTAGTTTGTTCCCTTCTCTATAACAATGGGATACCATGTATGAAGACAATTCTGAGAGAATAGTGATCACTTCTTGTAGTGTATATTTGATTTCCCAGCTGACCACCGCTTTTTTGGTCAGATATGAAATTATTAGGAGAGAATCACCCTCGATATGAAGGTCCTTAATGCCCAATTTATATGCTGATCTAATCCCGCACAAAAGTGCCCTTGTTTTGGCCATATTGTTTGTGCCATTTGGCAGGGTACAATATGCAGCTAGTATTATCATTTTGTCTTGTTTTCTCAAAACAAAACCCACACCACTTTTCCCTAGATTTCCTTTGCTAGCTCCATCAAAATTTAGTTTAATTTGTTTTGAGTCTAGAGGTGCCCATTTAATGTCTTTTCACACTATTGCTTTTGGCATATTTCCAATTAAGACTCCTGTAAATGGGATGCAAATCTGTGGCCATCGTGATAAGATTACATTGTCATATGACATGTAAGTTGAGGAGATCTTTTTTACCCTCACCACATGTGCATTTACCATTTTTGATGTGAATTTCTCCACCATGTTGCAGACCACGTTTATAGGAGAGACTTGTTTTCTGAATTTCCTCTTGTTTCTTTCCCATCAAATACACCAAACTATGGCTGCCGGAATGAATCTCTAGATGCTTGAGAAAAAATATTCCTGATGTAACATAGGCCATTGTTGAAGCATCAATTTTAATGAGTTATGTAATGGACCACTCCATCCTAGTTTTCCTAGAGCCCATTTCCATATTTCTTGTGAGAAGTCGCAGTTAAGAAGGATGTGATTTGTGTCTTCCATATCTTTTCTGCATAGCAGGCATGGGAATGTGTCCATAATCCCCAGTCTTTTGAGCCTTACACTTGTTAGGACCCTATCTTGGATAGCAATCCAGACAAAAACTCCAATTTTTGGAAGTATTGCGCTATGCCATGCGAAATTAGGAATGGAGTTAGGTAATGGAGGTGCCTATACAAGAGAGTGATATCCTCCTTTGACTATATATTTTCCTATCTTTCTATTCATCCATAATAATCTATCACAGTCACCATTGATAGATATAAATTGAGAGTTTAGGATATCTTGCAACTCTTGTTTCTCCGAAAGTGGAATCTGAAAGTGTGAAAAGTCTTTCCATTGTGCTTTACAATTTTGAAAACAAATGTAGTCTGCAACCTTATTTCCCTAATGTAGCTCAAGAATTTTCTTAACTCTTTGTATATTTGGGGTTGTGTGTAACTGTGGGTATCCGTTCCATGAATCCTGCCAAAACAGAGCTTTATTGCCCAAATTTATTTGCCAAGAAAGGTTAGGAAGGAGGACCGCTCAGCTTTTGATAATAAAGTTCCACATATCTGACCCATATGTGGGGTTGCTAATTGAAAAAATTCTCTCTGGGTCTTTTGAGTCTAGGTATTTAGCTCTTATTATCTTAGCCCATAGACTGTTTGGGCAGTCGTCAATTTTACAGGCCAGCTTTGCCCCTAGACTAAGATTCCTTTCCTGAATTGAGTGGAAACCTAGGCCCCCATTCCCTTTTGGTTTGCAGAGATTTCTCCAAGATACCAAGGGTATTTTGGCTTTGTCATCCAAATTTCTTTTCCAGATAAAATCTTTCAGAAATTTTGAGATTTTTTTCATCACTCCAGGAGGTGCTGAGATTACTGACATAATCTAGTTTGGGATGGAACTGAGGACTGATTTAGCTAGCAGAATTCTTCCTGCCAAGGATAGCCACCTTGCTTTCCATGAGGCAATTTTGTCTCTAATGTTTGATAGTATTCCATCCTAGAAGGAAATCTTTGCTTTGCCTTGGAAGAGGGGAATTCCCAAGTATTTACTCGGAGTGGTAGACAGAGAGAATCCCAAAATTCTCTGAATAACTCTACTTTCCTTTTTGCTGGTATTAAATATAAAAATTTTAGATTTTCCTTCATTTAGTTTTTGTCCTAATGCCTCACAATACTCTGCCAATGTTTCTTTGATGCCTTTTATTTCTTTCACACATCCATTACCAAAAAGTAATGAGTCATCCGCAAAGAGTGTGTGTGAGATTTTGATCTGTGACTGTCTGATTGAAATGCCTTCCAAGATGCCCTAATTTTTCTTCATTGAGATTAGTCTACTGAGACCCTCTGCTAGGATAATGAATAAAAATGGTGATAGAGAGTCACCTTGTCTAACTCCTTGTGTAGATGAAAAGTCTCCACATGCGGAGCCATTAATCATTACAGAAAATTTGGCACCTATGATGCAGGACATAGTCCATTTTATCCATTTTTTATCAAAACCCATTTTTTCCATTACTGCTTTCAGAAATTCCCAATTGACCCTGTCATATGCCTTGGTCATATCGAGTTTAAGAATCATTGCTGGGAGGTTTTCTTCTTTGATAGAATAAAGGACCTCGTGTCCCATCAACGTACCTTCCACAGTTTCCTTTCCAGGCACAAAACTGCCTTGCTGTTCTGAGATGATTTTTGGTATCAATTTCCCGAGCCGTGTTGCCATTAATTTTGATATTATCTTGTAAATGGTATTGCATAAAGAGATTGGCCTAAAATCAGCAAAAGAAGAAGGTTGTGGACATTTTGGAATGAGTGTAATAGTTGTGTTATTGAACTGTCTCAGCATGCATGAATGTTTTCTGGATTCCTTTACTTCCCTCAGAATGTTCCTTCCCATAAAGTCCCAGTATTTTTGGAATAAAAAAGGGGTGAGACCGTCAGGGCCCAGGGCCTTATCTCATTTTAAAGAAAAAACTATATCTCGTACTTCTTCTAATATGAAGGGAGCCAATAGTGCTCTATTGTCCATATCTGTGACCAAATTTGGGATGCAATTCAGAATAGGGGGATGTTGGGTAGGTGTTGCATTTGGATTCACTGAGAGGAGCTGGGAAAAGAAACTAGTCGCTTCATCTTGAATATCCCTCTAATTTTTGAGAATGATGCCATTGTTGTCCTTAATTTGAAAGATAGAGATTTTATGTCTCTTTATTTTGGCAGATATATGAAAGAAAGACGTGTTTCTATCTCCTTCTTTGAGCCACATTTCTCTCGATCTTTGTCTCCAAAAGATTTCCTCTCTCAAAAGAATTTCTTCTAGATTTTGGTTAATTTGATCTTGTTCCTCATAGATTTCTGCATTCATGCCATTATTCTAAATATAATCCCTAATATCTTCTAATTTATTTTCAGCTTCCTTTTTTTGTGAGAAGATGTTTCCAAAAGAGTTTTTGTTCCAATGCTTCATGTTGATTTTCATAAATGTAAGTTTTTTGGATAACTTAAATATTTTTGTACCTAGAGTCCTTGGTGCTTGAGCCCACCATGTTTGCAATAATGTGATGAAATTTGGGTCTCAAAACCACATTCTCTCTATCTTAAAATGAGGACGTTTCAGAGTGGGTTGGTGGACAGTTTGAATATCGACAGATAAGGCAAAGTGATCTGAAACGGTGAGGGAGAGAATAGAAGATTCTCATATGCCATATTGAACCAACCATGGGGAGTTCACCAGAAACCTATCCAGTCTGGCACCAACAAAATTTATGCATTTCCTTTTGTTTGACCATGTAATTTTACCATTCGGTGGAATACAGTCGACGAGCTGATTTCCATCTTTAAAGTTTCGAAAGTCATCTATGACTAGAGGAGAAGGGAAGCCTCCCCTCATTTTGTCTTGAGTGTCTAGGTACACATTAAAATCCCCCCAGTATAGTCTTATTTCCATCCAAACCATTCAACAGTAGAGAAAGGGAATTCCATAATCTTTTTTTACTTAAAGGGGAAATTGGCCCATAAACATTGATAATAATGAAAGAGATTAAAAAAATTGTTACCTTTTCTGCCATCCAATTGGTATTTTTTGAGATCAATGCTACTTGGCATTTGTGTTTGTTACATAGGATTTGCAAACCTCCTGAGGCACCTGTAGCTGCGGAAGAAAGAAACCCCCAATTATGCCACTTTGGGAAGAGTTTGTTAGCTGCATCTTCTGAAAGCTTAGTCTCTTGAAGTAACATCAGATCAGCATCTCCAACCAGAATCTAATTTTTAATCAAACATGCTTTGTTAGAGGCATTTAAGCCTCTAACATTCCAAGTAATAATTCTCATATTCCATTCAGAGAGCAGTTAGCTCGCCTACTTCCATTAAACTACTTAGAGATTATGCTGATGCCTCATCCTTGCATTTCCTGGGTGTCCACTGAAAGATAATAGTTAGTTGTGTTCCTTGGGCTATCTCTTCTTTTATCTTGTTAATCCTAGATGGTCTGCCCCTTGATTTCTTTAATGAGCTCAATTTAGCTATTTTTGATAGATCTATCTCTATTGGAATATTGAGCACACTATGTCTTTCTTACTAGGAAGGTCCTCTGTATTTGAATCCTGCAAAATAAGATGATCTCCAGTATCTATATCCAAATCTGAATTTGGTTCAGACCCACTATGAAGCTCCTCCAATTTTTTTTCTTCCACTGTGAGGATAAGTGATTCCATCATTAGATCTTGGTCCAAATTTGCCATTTTAGCAATTTGAATGTTACTTGACCAGTTGATGATCTCTTGTGTGTTACCCAGGGTAGAGAGTTCATGGTCAACTTTTTATTGTGGGGAGGGGACCCTACTAGGTCTACCAGAAAACTTATTACATTCAGACGCCAGGGGGATTGGATGTGGGGATATGCTCTTTTCTGAGGGGAAAATGGCTTCCTCAGTGAATTTGGGTAATTCCCCCAAGTCCACTAGAGGGAGATTACTCTCAATAACTCTCTTGAATGATACTGAAGGGGTTGGGATATAAAAATGGCTACCCAAGTGGGACTGGTAATGCCGAGCTTTTCTAAAAAATGGCCGCTACATGTTGGGAGACTACCATGTCTTGGACGGGTAGGGGTGTCTTCCCAAAACTAGGAGGAGCGTTCGGTAGCAAGAGGGTTGTACCCTGAGGCTGAGAAGCAAAGAAGAGCCATAAGAACTTATGAAGGGTGCTAAAAAAATTTGTGATCAACGCTCCACCTATATCATACAAAATATTACAGTTATTAACTGACTTCTTGTTCTGAAAGTTAATCCCGACTCTACCATGGGTAGAGAAAGAGGTTGGATTGGAAAAATGATTCTTACAAACGGCCACCTCTATGACTCTGGACTCCTGGAAATTGATATTCAAGTGGGCTAAGTGATTTTGGCACTCGCACACAATGTTTTCTTCTAGGACCTTAATGTCTTGAAGCCAGGACCCCCATTTAGTGGGAGAGCCTTAGAGTTGTCGACTAGAATACACACCCTAACTTCCATCTGGGTAAGTTCAAAAGGGAGAAGATCGTGCCTTATGAAAATCCCCAATTTATTTGCCAGAATCTCAATAATATCTGGGTCTCTGTATTCCAAAGGGAGAGCTGGGAAATCCATCCACTGAGGGAAGAAATGACAGGGATGGTGTTGGGAGTTAAAGTTTGGGGACCAGATAGAAGTAAACAACCCTGCTCCCTGACAGAACCAACCTTTCTCTCTATGAACCAAATCTCTTTGAGACTTTGAATTGAAAATGGCTATAAAAAAATGACTAGACCCATCAAGCATAAAGAGGTCTTGTAAATGTATCAAAGATTCAATAGCCCATGCATTGAGTGCAAAAAAATAAATATTATCGTTAACACACTTGCCGATCAGGGCATTTTGTCGAAGGATACCAATATGATTCTGGAGCAGGTTTTCAGGAAGAACAACAGATGTGTGAATCTTAGCCACATTTTCCTAAACTGGAGGGTCGAGAACCTTCTTTTTAACCCAGATCTTTTGTTTCTTTCCCTCTTTTGGATTGAAGGGGGCTCTAGAAGGAGCCGATTGCGGGACCTGTGAAAACTCTTTGACATGAAACCCTGTTCTGCGAGGCTACGATGAGAGTTTGGGAGAAATTGGGGGATATCCCTCACAAATATCAAAAATGGGTTTCTTTCCCTTAAGGAGACTTGGTTTTTGATACCCGCGCTTGGAGGTTTCCCAACCTGAATGAACATCGCGGGGAAGGAGTTGTGATCCTCTGTTCTTTAAAAATAATTTTCCATTTGGCGGAGGCTTCCTGAGAAGATCTATATCAGAATGGTCTAGAGTTGGAGGATTAAGAGGATGACGACCGAATGAGGCCCTGGGGTGTGAGTCTGTCAAATCGGGAACCAGTTTTCTAGAGGGCGCCGAATGAATAGGGTTTTCCCGCCTGAAATGTTTTTGAAATTGTAGAGTGGCTGGTTTAAACTGATCCCCCTAAGATCTCTAAAAGGCTGTTTTAGAGGATTCCCCAACCTCAGAGGATCTCAAATCCTTAAATCCATCATAAGGAATAGAACTTTGCAGAAATCCATGGACATTTAGAGATTCAAAATGATCAAGGGCGGAGGGGTTAGATACCGGTACCTTATCAAACTGCGTATGTTGCGAGCCTACTGGGGATAAGGGTTGTTTTCCCTTAAAAACCTTATTAGCTACTTTTTTTATAAGAAAATGAGTGTTCACAGACATGGATTTCACTGGTCTGACTACGGCCTTTCCGCTAAATATTTTTAGCATGTCCTTCTGGCCCTTTTGGTCTGGATATTCCTTTGCATATTCATGTGTTTGGAAACCCTCAATACTATACTTTTTTTCAGGCTTCTGAGCCCTTTGCACAATAGTTCAATGCCTAAAAATTTTGGTCCAGCTATTGTTGATGTTTTTCTAGTTCTCTTGCCTACTCCTTTGAAAAGAGCCATCATCGGCCCAGCTGTTCCTACCAATTTTGCCAGCGGTCCCCTATTGCTCGTGCCATTGATGTGTCTACCAATGGTCCCCTGTTGCTCTTGCCATCTCCGAAACTGACCTACCCATGGAATTTGAAATTGTAAATATGATAAAAAATAACCATGGTTTCATCCTTATGATAATGGGAATTTAGATTGACTATTTTCAAGGGCATATGTGAAATCATGTTGAAGGGGAGTAGCTCAGTGAAAAGTGAGATATGAGTTTCCCTTATGTTTCGTTTAAGTATTTAAAGTTCAAAACTCTACTAAAAATTATAATATAGTTATAAAAGGGTTGCAACATTCCAATCATATCTTCCTGTGATTTTTGTAATGGTACAACTAGAGCGTTCATTCCAAGAGCGTTCATTTAAAGCATATCCAAATGATGGACTTAAAATGTTAATTTTGGTTAGTGCAGGGAGCGTTTTATCTATGACACTATGGTTCTTGTAAAAAAAAGACATCAAGAAATATAAAATTCTCTAATTTTGGTAGACAAAAGAATATTTGAAGAGTAAAAAATTTAGATATACCAAATTTCATTGGAGTGAAGAGGCATTTGATGAGACAAATAAAGATGAGAAGAATCCCATGTGCTCATCAAGATGCTTGAGTGAATTGAGTATGGAAAATAAATATTCTTTAAGCATTTTTAAGAGATGTTGTTAATATTAAATTATATTATATAATTTATGGTGGGATATCTTTTGTACTTGTTTAAAACTCTTTCCTATTATCTCAATTGTTACTTCATATTTTGGTACTCTAGTGGCTATATTTTGATGTAAAGACGTGCATATAATTTATAAGAATGATATCAAATTTTGGTGGGTTGAAAATGTGTTTGTCATTTCTTATTTTATGGGAGTTTATATTGTATATAACTTCCCATGGAATTTGAAGTTGTAAATATGCTAAAAACTAACCATGGTTTCATTCTTATGATAATATAGTCATAACAGGGTCACAATATTCTAATATCATATTCCTACAATTTTTGTAATAGTACAACTAAAGCGTTCATTCCAAGAAGCAAGTTTTAACTTTATGTGAATGTTTCATTTTTCTGGTGAGAATGCAAATATTGGAGGAGTTTTTAGTGGCATGATCAATTTTAGTGTTATAATCAATTTTAGTGTCACGATCAATCTTAGTGTTATGATCAATTCCCTTAGACGAGATGGATTTGCCATTTTATTTGAAGCAAGAAGAAACTTGTGTGGGTATCATTTTATTTTGGGGTTTCAAAATTCAAGCATATCCACATGATTAACTTAAAATGTTAATTTTGGTTAGTGTAAGGAGTGTTTCATCTATTGCACTTTGGTTCTTTTCAACAAAAAACTTTAAGAAATATAAAATTTCTCTAAGTTTAGTAGACAAAGGAATATTTTAAGAGTAAAAATTTCAGATATGGAACCAAATTTCAGTGGAATGAAGAGGCATTTGATGAGACAAATAAAGAAGACAAGAAGCTCATTGTGCTCATCGAGATGCTTGAATGAACCGAGTATGGAAAAGAAATATTCTTTAAACATTTTCAAGTGATGTTTTTACTATTAAATGTTATTATATAAGTTATGGTGGATTCTCTTTTCTACTCGTTTAAAAATCTTTTGTATTATATAAATTGTTACTTCAAAGTATTAGTTTTTTTTTTTAGGGCGGAGAAAATATGATTGGTTATTGTGTGATGAATATAGCATTTGGAAGAAATCTTTTTGATTTAGGCATGATAGGGGTCATATATATTCTATATCTAAAGGCAATATTAGGATTGAAGGTGATGTATTTGTTCAAGTGAGTTTTGTAGATTATGTGATGGGTTTTCTAGAGATTTAAAAAAAAAAGTAGGATCTACATGAAAGAATATTTATTTTAGTGTATGATTAGGGTAATTTATTGTGTGTGAATAGTAAAACTCTACTGTTTGAGTCAAGCGGTAGGCTTAATTAATTAACTTATTCAGTTAGACTTAGATTGGAATTGAATTTTTCTTTTCTCAACCTTACATTTTCTTTGAATTGATATTTGTTTACATAAAAAAATTTATAATATAGGTATGTTAATTAGCCCCCAGCAAAAAGTTATTTTTGTCTTCCTTGTTAAGTTTCTACCTGTTTACTATTGTTCACCCCTATGTTTACTATTGTTCACCCCTATTTTCTTTGAGAGATATTGTTCACCCCTATTTTCTTTTAGAGATTTTAAGTTAATCTAATCACTATTCTCTAAATATCATCAAATCCCTAAGACATCTTTAACATGAATGTTTTACAAATTGATCTAATCACTCTCTGCGAATAGACTACCAAAATATGTGACCAATAAATGAAGCGAAACATCGTTTCGCGAACTATACTCTGCATTGCCTTATAACTCTTTCACTTTTTCATGAAACTCAAGGGCTACGTTAAATCTTGTATTATTAACTGATTCTGCCTTTGTGTTTGCAAAGAGTCACAGTCTTCTACCAAAATATATCACCTTAACATTCATTCATTCCGAAATAAAGTTTCAGAATTTAAAACAACATACAAATAAACATGGACAACAAAATTATAATTGACGTTCCCGAATTTGAGAATCGCGATAGTTATTCATTATCCCAAACACTTAATAATGAAGGACGGCCTGGTAATATTACGGACTTGTCAGTCTCACAAGGAGTCCCAACACAAGATGCGAATACATGCCAATCAGACAACCAAACAGCGGATTGTTTAACACTAGAAACATCTGACTTACTTTCACTTGATCTGCCTCCACTTGACGAATCCATTCTCAAATCTCTATACGTGGAGTCAGAATATGAGGTACAGAATATGACTGATAATGAAAACAATATCAATGACTTAGGGTTAGGGTTTCCTGAGCCTGCGGGACTGGAGAAAGTGGCTGAGCTTGAAAGGGCTCGTACGGAACAGCTTGACCCCAATTGTATTGGATGGAATGCACCCATGTTTTCTACTCATTTCATGGACTGGGGAATTCCACAACAGAACCTTCAACAACCTCATCGTACTTGCAATTCT